>JBBIWI010000020.1:0-102500 GCA_038048805.1 Hipparchia sbordonii
CCTACTAATATTACAAATCTAAATTGAAAATTGAAAACAACCCCGACATGTGAAATTTAAAAAAAATATGTAATTCGCCTTTTTGTGGTGGCGGCCATCTTGGATTTGAAATTTATCATAGATTTATCATAGTGTATACTACTACTAGTCAAGCCCTTTCATTTGATACTCATATTGAGGGAGTTGTGAAAAAATGTGTATCCATTTGATATGTACTACATATGACATGTGTATTTCATTTGATACCCATATTGAGGGAGTTGTGAAAAAATATATAAATCCGCCATTTTTGAAGATTGACAATGACTGAAGCTGCTTTCTGAACCGGTGGTAGAGTCTTGAGCTTTCATAAGAGCCAAAGGTAAAGGTACATTAAAAAAATAATTTTGATTACTAAATTCGCCAACATACTCGTATACAACATAAGTTTAGCCATTCAGCGGGATAATGCAGCCAGCGTTCTGGGTACATTATTTTCGTTCTAGTGGTTGAGATGATTTTTTTTTTTATTTAGCTTTTATTTTTGATATTTAAGATTACTTTTAACTTAGATTTTAGTTATGTCATACTATGTTACTCAATAAAAAATATTAAAATTGATTTTCAATCTTTGGTTCGACTCCCACCCGCTGCACTATTGCCGTACCCACTCCCAGCACAAGCTTTTCGCTTATTTGGAAGATAGAGGAGAATATAAGTCAAGTTCGGCTTGGCTAAAAAAAAAATTAAGTATGCTCCTCTAGTAGTGCGACACCTCTCTGCCCCGTGAATCCCACTCGGTTACATGTTTAATGGACTTTTTCCCAGGCATTTCATGATTGCCGTGATTTAAAAGCGTTTCTCTTAATTGCGGTGCTTGCTCGCTTGTTAAAAGATAACTCTTGGGATGGAAAAATGTTGCATTGAGACTTTAACATAGGGCTATGGTTAAGCTTTCCATGTCATGAACGATAAATCTCATATACTTTCGTTATAATGAAAGGTCGATCGTCGCTTACGAAGTTACGATATCGAATCGATTTACGACGACCTCCCTGACGCAGTGGTGAGCGCTGTGGTCTTATAACTGAGAGGTCTCGGGTTCGATTCCCGAGGGGGCCATTTAGGAATTTATAATTTTTAAATTGTCTCTGGTCTGTTCAGTAGGGCTAACATGCGCGCCACGAGAAAACTTTGTCTACACTTTACTCGTGAATCTCTGTAGAGATTCACATAGAGACTACGAGTAAACGTGTAGACAAAACTTTCTCGTGGCGCGCATGTTAGCCCTACTGGTGGGAGGCTTTTGTCGTGGCTAGTTACCACCCTACCGTCAAAGACGTGCCGCCAAGCGATTTAGCGTTCCGGCACGATGGCGTGTAGAAACCGATTCCCTAATCGCCCATTTCCCTACGCGGTATAAATTCAACCCATACCCCTGTATGGGTTGAATTTATACCGCTATAGCCTTTCCAAGTTAGCTCGCTACCATCTTAGACTGCGTTGTCACTTACCATCAGGTGAGATCGCAGTCAAGGGCTATCTTGTCATAGAATAAAAAAAAGTATATAGCTTATTATCTAGGCTTACTATCGATGTGACGTATTTGCTCTCATGAGATTCGATTCAGTATAAATTACAAATTCCAAAGTGTGTTTATTTCATGGTTTGTCCTTCAATCAAGCAACAACGGAGCACCGGATAGACTTGATTTTTGAGTTGAGGATTTGTAAAGTAATAAATATTTTATGTTGGAGAAAACAGAAAAAGAAGATTCCCGCGGGATTTTTAAATACCTAACTCTGCATAATGATAGTTTTATGAAAATTAAAAAATATTAGTGCCCATTGGCATCCTGATTCCTGAAGATGTTAGGTACTTTCTATTATTTTGAATCACCGAAGCCCAACACGTTATCTATTACCTACTTGAAACAAAAAACCGGAAATAGATCAAATAATTCCTGTTTTATTTTGGCTTCCTCTAGCCACGGCCACCAAGTATTTCCTTACCATTTTCCGGTCCGTCACATCCGGTTGTCCAAACAATTAGTCCCTCGGGTTGCTTCACACTCGCCGCGGTCGCCGCGACTCTATAACTGCGCGTTTTATATTCAACTAAAATATTCAACTAATCCTTACTTCCTTCAATGCGAATCAATGCGAAAGTGTATTTATTAGTTGATTTGTTCTTCAGTCACACAGCAACGGAGCAATGGATCGACGTTATTATTTTCATGAGTTATGTAGTTTTTATGCGATTATCGTTGAGGACCTGGAGAGTGACATAGGATACTTTTTATTTCGCATAATATGTACAATTATTATTAGTACTGTCATCTCGACTAAAGTTCAGCCACGGCAGCCAACCACAAGTCTCAACTGAGGCAGAAATTAGCCTAACTAAACTACGCAGGAGGAGGAAAAACGCCTTTGTTTTGCACATACTGTGTTTGTGCACTCGGTAATCCCACATGTTCATAGTCCGATGGGACTCTAACCCAGCCCTACCAATCACTGTATTTTTTAATGAAAAAAATAAGCAGTTACTGTACAGGTTAGGGTCACTCGCTGCGTTATTTTACATTCGTGTGAAACCACCTTTAGCCGCCTTTGTGCTCCTTTGCATAATATCTTCGTAGAGCACGACTTAATTTTGTAAGGAACATTTTTTTGGTGGCCATTAGAATAAAATTAATAACGAACTCTCTCCCTTTTGTTAGTCTCGCGTAAGAGTCGCATTAAGAGTGGAATTGCTAAATCCACTCCAGGGATTTGCTTGTACTATAAAGCCTCAATAGTCCAATAGTTAAAGTTTTGTGCCCGCCTTTTGTCGTACTCACTCCTAACACAAGCTTCACGTTCATTTGGAGGGGAGAGGCGAATATTAGTCAAGTTCTATTTTTTTTAATTTATTCAGATATTTTAATTAACAAAAGAACATAAAAATTTTAAATAACTTACTGTTTCTTAAATAAATATTATATTCACTGAAAAATGTTTTAGCAATTAATAGGTAATTACGAGTAAATCAGCTAACTTAAATAAAATTTATTTTATTGAATGATCCGTGGAAACTTGGAATAAATTTATTATTTTATAAAATAAATGTATATTAACTATCTATTTGGTATATTTATTTGCTTTTTTAAACAATAGAATTATTAAAAAAGTTGTCTTTTTTTATCTAAAAACGCAAGAGAACACTGAAAAGCTGTTGTTAGAAGTTAATTTTAATCCAATTAATTGAATTATAGGGAAACGCTCGTAACGCATTAATGTTTTACATGCCGTGTAATCGTAATCGGTTACGTCTTGAATCGGGATGCACCTGTAAATACTAAACCGGAACGAGACATCGAAGTATTTATCAATAATAGATTTCAAGCCTATCTTTCAAGGCCTACTGTCGAATTTAGATAGAATGGTTAAATTACCTATGCATAACTTTTAATATAAATGACAGATTAAGCGTAAAAGAGATGCAGCTAAGAGAAAATGTATGAGTGCAGACGAGACACATACTAATATTGTATCTTTCAGCATATACGATATTTTTGTTTGCCACTAGAAGCGTTGTTATATCTCTGTGCTGCTTCTGCGGCGTCTTTGATCCTATCTGGGTGCCGAAAAGCCAGCCAATACAATATAATATTATGACTTAGGACACCGCAGCATCAGTGTAGTACATCCTAATAGATTTATATCGTAATAGGTTAACACTTCAATTAAAAAAAAAAGTGTAGGACATCCTCACTAAATTGGAAGGTCGCAATGTACTGTACACCTTTTTCCTAATAACAGCATGAGTTTCACAACACGTCACACTGCGGAGCATAAAGCTCACATTACTTAGATCGTAGTAGCGTGACTTCAAATATACCTTGATGTCGAAATCAGCTCACAAGTTATAGACCAAATCGATGGAGTATGGATGGGTGTTCAATATCTAAATATATAAAACGCAAAGGTGACTGACTGACTGACTGACTGACTGATCTATCAACGCACAGCCCTAACCACTGGACCGATCGAGCTGAAATTTGGCATACAGGTAGCTATTAGGACGTAGGCATCCGCTAAGAAAAGATTTTTGAAAATTCACCCTGAAGGAGGTAAAATAGGGGTTTAAAAAAATCGAACCTAACGTGAGCGAAGCCGCGGGTTTATTAATAAATAATGAATACTGGCCCACAACACCAAAAGAAACCAATATTTTGAGTATTTTTTTTATGCGGGTGGTTTTTACGTGGGTTTTTATTATTTTATGTAGTATAGCAAAATATCATCAAAGCTTACGGTAACCATAACCATTGCTGGGCAGCAAAGGCAATAACAGCTTATGATACTGGGTGACCATATAAATACGCTTTTACTTACTCTGGGGTTGCAAAAAACGAATTGCCTTAGTTAACTTCTAAGTAATAAGTAGTTCATAAATATGTACTGAGAGCTCCGCAAATACTATGTCTTGGGGCGTAAATATTGACGTACCACAAAGCCTTTGGCGCTTTGACTTACCGTATTTGAGTTTCGTTTTGCTTTTAATTTAATTTCTAAAGTAAATAGAGTTGTATACTCGACTGTATTTGGAAATAAATTTACTATTATCTAATTAAATACGGAGTGATGTAGTAACTCGTATTTTAATTATTCCATCTGATTTGTATAAGACTTGAGTAACTAATAAAATTAGCAAACTAATTTTAATACTACACAAAAATCTTTATTTAAGTGATTCATTCAAACAATTTACTAATTGGACACAATCGTACTAACGATTTATCAGTGTAACAAATCGCGATTTAGCCGTAATTAACCAATTAATGTCCTTTAGGTGGGAGGTCCCACAGTAATTCAATTAATTGAATTAAACAGCCACCCTTATGTTAGCCCAGTTGATGAAGGACGATCGGCGAATGTTCCAGAATGTTTTTATGGGATAATAAAAATTATTTATGGCTTGGTCGCGTGTATGTCGAAGTGCTAGCCGCTTCCGATCAATGTAACGTCAAACATTTCCTACTTTAAAGGCCCAAACAAACTGGTTCCAAATAAACTTCAGCGCAAGAGGATATGAACATCGATTGTTAATCTTTGAGTATATAACCAACTTGTTACACTTGTACACTTTTTAGTAGAACCACATCGTCGCACAATGGCATCAACGCAGCTCTAACGCGTTTACGGCTCTGTTCTATTCTTACAGTTCAATTATAAATTACTAGCTGATGCCCGCGACTTCGTCCGCGTGGATTTAGTTTTTTAATTCCCGCGGGAACTCTTTGATTTTTCGGGATAAAAAGTAGCCTATGTCACTCTCCGGCCCGTAAATTACCCCTATCAAAAAAAAAAATCACAGCAAGCCGTTGCTCTGTTGCTGCGTGATTGAAGGACAAACCAACAAACCAACAAACCAACAAACCAACAAACACACTTTCGCATTTATAATATTAGTAGGGAATTAGTAGGGATATTCAATCCATTCATAAATTATAATACAACCACTGCTGACTCGCTGCATCTCGTGAGCAAAATGCGTCACTCCTGTCTTATGTTTATATGTTCAAACCTTCATCGCTTATCCAAACGCTAAATGTGTTCCACTTATTTTACTGTCGATATAAGTAATATTTTACGTATTATTTTTCCAATATTGGACGCTTGTATCTACTAATCGTTTGATGTCGTCTGTCTGCTTAGTGTCTGCCAACCACAGACACTTAACTGCCTTCTCTGCGCTTTTTATGTAGTCTTCACTGCAGCACCTTGAGTTCCGTTTAATATCGGTTGTTCGAACTATTTATCCCGCCTATTGCCACTTTAGCTTCCCAAACCATTTGACCGTTCTTGGGATCTCTCAATTTATGATATGTTACATAGAGAAACCCTGAGAATAAATCACATTGCAAATCTCTTGTAGTGTAACTTTGAAGCTTATCAACTGTCGTACCTACCAAATTACATTATGTCTAATTCGTGGTAAGTCCCCAACTAACAAAATGGTCTTAATATAAGTCATATAAGAATTGTGTAAACGTTTTCGAAAAACTGAATGGCATGAAAATAAGGCTTACAAACGCTTATACAACGCGATTTTGGCGCAGTTACTATTTCTATAAAGTCGTATAGCTGTCATTCAAAAGTCATAAGCGAGAACATAGTAGTGTTGTAATATTATCATTGGTATGAGTATTTAGTCGTATAGTTACCATAGCATTCATAGCGCAGACGTTTACCGGACCAATGAATCTATTTGATGCAGTATTGAAGCGGTTTCAATTATAAGTAATAGAATTTAACTATTAATAAATTCTGCATGTGTGCAGACTATATTTTTATACTTTTATACTATAAGTGTAATCAAATTATTTACAAGTTTGAAATGGGATGTGTTTATGTTTAAGTTTGGAAAACTTAATGCGAATATTACTTTAGGGACCAACTTTTTAGGTTTATTAATAAATTTTAAATGCCCCCTTCATTTATTGTGTATTTAATTATTATTTTTTAAATAAAAAATAAATTATTATATGTCATAATGCCATTATGACTTACGAAATACTTCTATACCATGAATACTGCTGTGTTAAGAGTTAAAACTCCCTTCATCGTGCCATTATAAGTTACAAAATACTTGTATACGATGAATACTGCTGTGTTAAGAGTTATAAACTCTTAAAGAACATGGCGTTCTTTCATTACGAACCTATCAGAGTTCCCTAAAACATTTTAGTAAACCGTTATTTGTCATTCCAAAAAATAATTTTTTACATTAACAGAACATTTTAGAGACCATAAGTTTTTTGGGAATGCGGCAAAAAACGTATTTTGTCAACGTCGAAAAATGACATAATTGTCGGTTCCCAACTTTATTCGGGGACTAGGGGCCGAGGTATGGCCCTAATGACTTGATTGGCATGATTAAGGTTTCTTTAATTATCAGGGATAAAATGTAGCCTATGTGCTAATCCTGGGTATGAGCTATCTCCATTCCAAATTTCAGCCAAATCGGTTCATTCGTGTTGACATCGATTTTCAACAGAAAAAAAAAGATACCGGCCGAATTGATAACCTCCTCCTTTTTGGAAGTCGGTTAAAAAATAGGTACGGAACCATCACTCTCCGTCGCGTTTATTGGGCTTGGCTGGTTTACATTACTGCGAATATATTTAAAATGTCATGTTCACATGCATAGTCTTATAGCAGCGTTATTAAGGTTGTAATACCAGCCAAAATGTCCCGCCTAAAACGTTTGTATGACTGTATATTTTCTACGATTAAATTGCTTTATAGCTATTTCATACAGACGTTTGTACAACGACTTTTATTACCTAATTGCATTGAAACTTAAATGCAATATACATGATGCCTGTACAACGTCACATTTTAAAACTTGCTAATATACGACACCTATGTGACGAAATAATCATAAAAGCTTAAAATCTTATGACCATTTTGTTAGTTGGGTCCTTGGTGACTCATGATCTACTGATTCAGAATACCACTATAATCGTGAATTTGGTAAGATACTCATCTATTACTAAGCTGATAAGTAAAACACTCAGAAACTAGAATTATTTACAAAGTAAGTAGCTAAGTGTCCTATTAGTTACAGATTACGATTTTACGAATCAACCGCAGCAAATTCAGTTAAAGTCACTCTTGAGAGCCAAAACTCACTAAATATAGATCATGACGCTTGACTGAGAATAGAACTGTATTACAATGGAATAATTTTTCTCGTCAGTCTACTCACAGTATAACAAAATCAGCAAATTTACATAGGCTAAAAGACATAGAGAACTTTTTTTATAGTAATCCGTATTATTCTATTAGAAAAGTAATATAATTCTTTTCCAGAGTGTGCCATTTGATTACACAATTAATATTTACATAAAAAAAAACACTTGACTTGATATAGCTTTTGAACTTTACTACAGTTATTATGTTTAATAATTGCAATTATTTTTGATGATCAGCAAAATTTAACTTTCTTAATAGATTTATAAATACATATCAAAAATTCCGAGGCCGGCGGGATTCGAACCCACATCTCTCTGGGAATCGCGCCCGAGTGTGTTATCCGTTACACCACGGCGAACCACACGTCAGCCACGAAATTAGTGATATGTATCTACTTTTTCAATCAGTTTTATAGCAACTGTTAGCGACATCTAGTAGCGACACATTACAGTTGTCGATCTACTTTTTTCCCAAGACACCATATTACAATGGAGCTCTTAAGAAATTATAGATGCCACATTGCTTGTTACAATTTTTAATTTTTTATTGAAGTGTTAACCTACACTTAAAGGAAATAACCTAATAGATTTATAAATACATATCAAAAATTCCGAGGCCGGCGGGATTCGAACCCACATCTCTCTGGGAATCGCGCCCGAGTGTGTTATCCGTTACACCACGGCGAACCACACGTCAGCCACGAAATTAGTGATATGTATCTACTTTTTCAATCAGTTTTATAGCAACTGTTAGCGACATCTAGTAGCGACACATTACAGTTGTCGATCTACTTTTTTCCCAAGACACCATATTACAATGGAGCTCTTAAGAAATTATAGATGCCACATTGCTTGTTACAATTTTTAATTTTTTATTGAAGTGTTAACCTACACTTAAAGGAAATAACCTAATAGATTTATAAATACATATCAAAAATTCCGAGGCCGGCGGGATTCGAACCCACATCTCTCTGGGAATCGCGCCCGAGTGTGTTATCCGTTACACCACGGCGAACCACACGTCAGCCACGAAATTAGTGATATGTATCTACTTTTTCAATCAGTTTTATAGCAACTGTTAGCGACATCTAGTAGCGACACATTACAGTTGTCGATCTACTTTTTTCCCAAGACACCATATTACAATGGAGCTCTTAAGAAATTATAGATGCCACATTGCTTGTTACAATTTTTAATTTTTTATTGAAGTGTTAACCTACACTTAAAGGAAATAACCTAATAGATTTATAAATACATATCAAAAATTCCGAGGCCAGCGGGATTCGAACCCACATCTCTCTGGGAATCGCGCCCGAGTGTGTTATCCGTTACACCACGGCGAACCACACGTCAGCCACGAAATTAGTGATATGTATCTACTTTTTCAATCAGTTTTATAGCAACTGTTAGCGACATCTAGTAGCGACACATTACAGTTGTCGATCTACTTTTTTCCCAAGACACCATATTACAATGGAGCTCTTAAGAAATTATAGATGCCACATTGCTTGTTACAATTTTTAATTTTTTATTGAAGTGTTAACCTACACTTAAAGGAAATAACCTAATAGATTTATAAATACATATCAAAAATTCCGAGGCCGGCGGGATTCGAACCCACATCTCTCTGGGAATCGCGCCCGAGTGTGTTATCCGTTACACCACGGCGAACCACACGTCAGCCACGAAATTAGTGATATGTATCTACTTTTTCAATCAGTTTTATAGCAACTGTTAGCGACATCTAGTAGCGACACATTACAGTTGTCGATCTACTTTTTTCCCAAGACACCATATTACAATGGAGCTCTTAAGAAATTATAGATGCCACATTGCTTGTTACAATTTTTAATTTTTTATTGACTGAGATTATTAATAGATTTATAAATACATTTATGAGATTTCCATGTTTAAATATGTAGAGCCAAAGGTAGAGATAAAACTCCTACTCATTTTATAACTATAATATCAATGTTGATAAAATACGAGTTGTTAAATCTTTCAAAATAACAAAAAATATATTTTTATACTAGACTACTGCATTAAGTACACTACGCTCAACACTTCTATTCCTAGGTTGTATTATAGTACCAAAAAATAAAAACCATTTCGAACATTTGTAAACCAAATTAAAAGTCCTATTTGACAAGCACAAAACAATTGTCCCGACCCGTGAATACAAACGCAAGAGCTTCGTCAATTATTTATGAAATATGGATTGGACAGCATGATGCATGATTCATGGCTTAGCATTGCATTTAATTATTAACACGCATAATATTATGCAATTTTTTTTTATTACTTGTTTAAGTATAGTAGCGTTTGTACTTGTAAAAATTGTAACTATACCTACTATAGTTTCAATTTTCACAAGATACTCGTAATTTTATAATTGAATTAGTCTTTAATAAGCAAACAAGGCAATATTTGATTTTTGTAGACAACTGGGTATTAATATTATGATCGAAATATAGAATCAACCGTGAAAACCAAAACAAATAAATAAAAATATCTGTATGTAACTCTTTCGACTCAAATCACAAAACTTATAAATCTTTGGACTTATATTTAATATAATAAATAATTAGTTAACTTTGAATTATTATTTAATATTAAGCAGCATAATTTGTTTACAAAAATAATAAACAAAATATAAGTTGGTCATAATTATTATTTAAAATTAAAATAGTGTGTCCACGTTTTCTAATAACAACATAAAAAAACACACACTATGAGTATATCGATTATGGACGTAATAAAAGATCTCTTGATATTGGTGTCTATTTATTTTGTTTATAAGAAGCTCAACGAAAGAGGCTGTATATGGCTCGATCACGAAACAGGTTGAATGACCGTGAAACATAAAAAACAAAGTCAGTACGCAACTTTATTTAATAGCTATCTAGATTACATATCAAACCCATCACACTAGGAGTCCTGTCTTCTTGTCACAAATAAGACGAATTAATAATAGAATACAACAATAAATATCGATCCGACTCTATACAACTCGAGTTACTGCAGATTGTATACTTTTATTAGACAACGAAACCTTAAGATGCTATTTTTTGTATTGAAGGTTATTATTTAATGGATAATAAGTAAATTTACTAATGAAAAGTTCAAAAGTCACCGCTTGTATAAATAAAACTTTATTATCAAAGGGACATGCGCGACTGGTTGAGACGTAAACAAAGTTGTAACTTTCTTAAAGTTTACCACATTTAACAGTAAAATTGACAGAATCCATACCTTTTAGAACAAATGCAGCTAATCCCGGTCGAAACTTTGCCCTCCAACTCACTACACACTCAATTTTATCACAACATTCCTCTATAAAATCACTTTTAGAAAACTGGTCGCTTCACTTGCACTTGAGTTGCCGCACTTTTTGAGAGAAAAACTATTTGAAACACTCTAAAAACTCACGAAACACACGCGTATTATGTTATTAAACAACTTGATGACGTAGTTTACTGTTAATGATCCGTGTTTATCAGGTAAAAACTTTTAAAATCGTAATAAACAATCAGAGCAACAATCGGCACGCGACGGCCATCTTCCGCCGAAGCGACGTTTGAGGTTACGTTCGCTAGAGGGAACTAGGAGCTACCCGACTCCAGAATTTTAATACAAAAGTGTGGACACTTAACATAATAAACTTTAGGAATAATTCAGAATTACTTCTACGTTTATTATAAACTCTACATTAACATTATGAAAGTATTTAAAATCATTATTGTGATACCTAGTAAATGTATTCTAAATAACATTATCGTTGTTTTATTATTGGTCCAGCAGGCGGCAACACTGATGTTGGACCCTACCCCAATTCAAATAGGGTTGGAACTAGGGACAAATATTTAATAATAATACTAAAAGTGAAGCAACCACCCAACTTCGTGCAACCCTAATATTATTTAGTAATTACTAATTTACTATTTACACTGAAACTGAAGAAGGTATTAATTAATAATATTAGCGAAAACTTAAGGCATCCCACTTAATGACAAACATTGTAAGTTCTCTTATGAATATGACAATAACATTCTTGACTAAGTAATCCTATCTTATGAAACTTTTACATGTTATTAAAAAACTTTTGTATTGCAGCACACTTTTACAGTCTTGGGGTTTTGTTGCTATTTTATTTAGTAGGTGCTTTTCAGTTTTAATAAAGTTTCAAAACTACGTGTGCTGGTTTTTCTTTGAATAAGAAGTTAATTATAACTTTCACTCTATATTTTATTCATTAATCACCTATTTTCGACATTTTATAAAAATAGATGAAGAGACTACTCTGAAAAAGTAGAGTAGAGATTTTTGTGCAATATTAGGCAACTAGTGGATGCCCGCAACTTCGTCCGCGTGGATTAAGGTTTTTTAATTCCTACACTAATTTCGGGACTCATTAATTTTCCGGGATAAAATGTAGCCTATGTTTTAATCCTGGGTGTGACCTGCCTCCCTTCTAAATTTCATCCAAATCGGTTAATTCGTTGTGCCGTGAAGGAGTAACAAACATACACACACACACACACACACTTATAAACTTTCGCATTTATAATATTATAGTGTGATGTGATGTAATTAATGCCACTAAAACTTTGTTAAACAATATAATACTGTGTACTTTCATGCATAATTAAAATCGTTGGCATATTTACTATGCTATGTAATAATTTCTAACTGTAATTAACGTCCAAAGGCTTAAAGTCGTAAAATGTCTTTTGTTTTTAAGTACACTAATAAAATTACGCAACAGTTAAGTTCGCGATGTAAGCGCCTAAGTTTTAACTTGAGCAAAGTTTTATATTACCACATAAAGTTGATTCTCTATGGGGCGCGTCATAACTTTTACAAGTGTAAATTAAAAATTGAAATAATCTCTGACATTAAGTTACCCACTACGATCCTTCCCAATCATCAAAGAAAAAAAAAGATTAACCAAATTGTCTACTAACTACTAGACAAGAATCAAAACCATACCCATTACCCACCAAGTACAAACTTGGTTGAAAAGAGCGAAGAATTATTCCAATTAATTACGCCTTCGAATAAAAAAAATCGCATTCAAATCGATTCGTACAATTTGAGAGCTACAATGACACAGACAGAAACAGACTGACAGACCGACAGAGCGGTTAAAGTCATAATACTCTTTTTTGTATTAGTGAAGATTAATAAGTGAAAGCATTAAACTTTTACAAATTGTAAAAGTTTAATGCGTAAGTTTGTGTTGTAAAAAATTAATTCAATTAATTGGATTAATTGGAATTATTATTTGTAACATTGATACTTATTTTTTTATTCGATGACGGGGTAGCTGTTGATTAACATTCGCTGGCAGCCAATCTTCACAGAGATTAGCCATTTGCGCGGGATATACTATAGTGCACAAGTATGTGCGCAAACGCAGTTGCAACTGGCTAGTTACCACTCTACCGTGATGGACGTGCCGCCAAGAGATTTAGAGTTCCGGCACGATGGCGAATAGAAACCTATTAGGGGTATAGGTTGAATGTATACTGCCATATCCCTTCCAAGTTAGCCCGCCACCATCTTAAGGTGCGATCGCAGTCATGTCATCGAATCAAAAAAAAAAATTGCCGTAAGTAAATAAATTTTAAACCAGTACTTACATTATTACAGTAGTTATTGTCCCTCATTTGTTTGCTGCAACAAGCAGCAAATGAGCAACGATGCTTCTCGAGCGCTGCCCAGCCAAGTTAAATTCGGCGGTTGATCTGTACCTCTAAATGAACGGATTCGAGAGAGAGAGAGATCTATTTACATCTACAGTGCAGTGCAAAATTCCTAATTTGTATAACAGCAGCAAATGAGCAAAGACGCTTCCCGAGCGCTATCCAGCCAAGTTAAATTAAGCGGTTGATCTGTACCTCTAAATGAACTGATGAGAGAGAGAGAGAGAGAGAGAGAGAGAGAGAGAGAGAGATCTATTTACGTCTACAGTGCAGTGCTAAATTCCTAATTTGTACAACAGCAGCAAATGAGCAAAGACTCTTCCCGAGCGCTATCCAGCCAAGTTAAATTCGGCGGTTGATCTGTACCTCTAAATTAACCGAATAGTGAGAGAGAGAGATCTATTTACGTCTACAGTGCAGTGCAAAATTCCTAATTTGTATAACAGTCGTGTCCACGGAGAGTTAAATCTTAATTCGCTTATGCCAGTATGCCAGTTTTCTCCACTCGTCCCTGACACTACGTAATGTACCGAATGGAAAACTATTTTCTCGTGTTCATTTGAGTTTGTTGTGTGATCCTGTTGAGAGGATGTAGCGGACTAATAATAATAACTTTATTTATTTATATGAAGCTAGCTTTTGCCCGCGACTTCGTCCGCGTGACTTAGGTTACTGTTTTTCCAACTAGGTCACTTTCCTTGCCATCAAAAAACCCGTTCAATACAAAATGTATGAGAAAATGATTTTTTTTTTAATTTTTTTTCGTGATTTTTTACCGATATTTTAAAAGTTATTCTGCTATTCGGGAGGAAGACAGATACAACAAACGAAAAACCATTTAAATCGGTCCAGCCGTTCTAGAGTTATAGGTGTTTGAACAAACCTGACTTTGTTTTATAGTATACGGGATAAAAAGTATCCTATGTCCGTCTCCTGGTTCTAAGCTGCCTCCCCACCAATTTTCAGCCAAATCGGTTCAGCCGTTCTTGAGTTATAAATAGTGTAACTATCACGACTTTCTTTTATATATCTGTTCCAAGTTAGCCCGCTACCATCTTAGACTGCATCGTCACTTACCATCAAGTGAGATCGCAATTATAAAGGACTATCTTGTCAGCGAAAAAACAGATAACAAAGCAATGAGCGACCTTATCGCTACATTACGAGTATGCATATAGATATCTTCCAGGCAACCATTGGTTTTTTTTTTTCAGTAGGTAATTAAAGTATACACTACAATGTATACTCACTAAAATTACAATCTAGCCTGATAATATGGCTAATGAGCAATTTTACTTTAACATAAACTTATAAAATATCTTATATACTTACTAAGAAGTAGTCCACTGACGTATCTTAGTCTTTCTTTATCGATTGAAGACACTTTGTTCTTGTGTTCTTTGAGGCAGCTTTTATACTACACTATTACTAACCACTAAAGTGTAACCAATGGTGTAAAAGGATAATGTTCTTGCACCAAACGCCTAATCTAATTGAGTGCAGTGAGGAGCGGTCAGAGAGGCACAAATGAGATTTATCTGTCGACTCGCAGCCTCTGTTTACTGCGACGGGGCTTCAGCGAATTGTTCACACGTGTAGAACTTTGCATTAATTTGAATATAACTTGACATTTGATTGAATTGGTGACGATGCATATAAGATGGTAGCGGGGTAACTTGGAAGCGGCGTGGCAGTGTATATTCAACCCATGCCCTTAATCTTTTTTTTTAACACACTAATATTGTAAAGGCGAAAGTTTGTATGTTTATGTGTATGTGTGAGAGTGTGTTTGTGTGTTTGTTACTCATTTACGCCACAACGCATGAACCGATTTGGCTGAAATTTGGAATGGAGATAGCTCATTCCCAGGATTATATGCTTTTTATCCCGGAAAAACACTAATATTATAAAGGCTAAAGTTTGTATGTGTTGTGTGTGTGTTTGTTTCTCCTTTACGCCACAACGCATGAACCGATTTGGCTGAAATTTGGAATGGAAATAGCTCATTCCCAGGATTAAAACATAGACTACTTTTTATCCCGGAAAATTAAAGAGTTCCCGCGGGAATCAAAAACCTTTATCCACACGGACGAAGTCGCGGGCATCATCTAGTAAAGAATATTAGCCAAGCTGAACTTGACTTATATTCTCCTCTCCCCTCCAAATAAACGTATAGCTCGTGCTAGGAGTAGGTGCGACGATAGTGCAACGGGTGGGGCTCCAACCTGCGACCTTTCAGTTTTCAGTCCATACCTTTAACCGTTGGGCTATTGAGGCTTTCTGTTTCTACACGCTATCGTGCCGGAACGCCAAATCGTTTGGCGGCACGTCTTTGACTGTAGAGTGGTAATTAGCCACGGCCAAAACCTCCCACCAGAAAAGACTAGTAACAATTATTTTTATATTTTTAGCAAGCAAACTAGCAGGCGGGCTACCTGATGTTAAGTGATTACCGCCGCCCATGAACATTTGTAGCACCTGAGGCACCACCAATGCGTTGTTGGTTTTTGGAATTTGTACCATGTTGTAATTTAGTGGGAACACCGTCGCAGGAAGTTGGTTCCACAGTTTCAAAGTACGTGGAACAAAATATCTGGCACAACGGATGGTCGAAGTGCTCCAGGTGATGAGGGTGAAATTGTGTTCGATGACAAGCGGTGCGGTTGTAGAAGAAAGATGGAATTTAGAAATTCCGAAATTGCCCCGCCGGGAATCGAACCCGAAACCTCCCAGTAATAAGACCACAGCGCTCACCACTGCGTCATGGAGGTCGTCAAAAAACCATTCCTATTTCGTTTTTAATTGGCCAGCCGCAACAAAGCTAGGCCATTTATTAAAATCTAACAATCTAACAATCGGCTTCCGTTGCAATCCGATTCTTTTCGGGTTATTGCATTGCATTTTTTCGACTCTTCATTCTTTTATTGCTTCGTTTTCCATCTGCCTCTGTAAGTTGTTTTATTTTACCCTATAGCTGTTGCCCGCTACTTCGTTCGCGCGTACTTTCCCATTCAATTACTCACTTACTTTTATCTCATCACTAAATGATGCCCGCGACTTCATCCGCGTGAATTTAGTTTTTAAAATCCCGCGGGAAATCTTTGATTTTTCGGAATAAAAAGTAGCCTATGTTTTAATCCAAGGTATAATCTATCTCCATTTTGAATTTCAGCCAAATCGGTCCAGTAGTTTTGGCGTGAAAGAGTAACAAACATACATACACACACACACACATACAAACTTTCGGCTTTATAATATTAGTGTGATGTGACTAGAGTTCACACACAGTCAGAAAACAGACTCTATAGTCTGTTGTCTGACGTGTCTGTTATCTGTTGTAGAGATAACGCTATAGAATAAAATAGTATAGACTATTCTATACTATTCTCTTTCTGATGAAAAAAAATTTTGGACCTTCCATAGTAAATCAATCAGCTAATCGTCTTTGTATGGAGGGTCCAATTTTTTTTTTCATATTTCGATCAGTTTCATGAGCACATTCACCTCCTTCAGGGTTTACGGGGAATAAAATTTCACCGTGTATAATTGCTTTCTTAACTTGTGTAAAGGCAAGTCTAAAATCGACGGTGGAATTTTACTATATAGACTCACTCTTGACGGAATAATAGAGATCCATCCATCCATCCATCCATGTTCACAAACTTTCGCGTTTATAATACTAGTTTCGTTCCCGTGGATTAAAGTTTTGTAATTCCCGCGGAAACTCTCTTATTTTCCGGGATAAAAAGTAACCTATGTGTTATTCCACACTATAATCTATCTCTATGCCAAATTTCAGCCAAATCGGTTCATTGTTTTTTACGTGAAAGAGTAACAAACCATTCATCCATACTTACAAACTGTCGCATTTATAATTTTAGTAGGAAGTAGGAAGCAAGGAACTTCAATCAGACGTCCCATATCCGCATCGCGATAATTATCTGAGTGCAATGCAGTGTATAAAGTTCGGGATAACTCGATCCAGCGCCCGGCGTTGCTTAATTGCCTCCAGACAGACAGTCGGATTGGATTAAATTGTAATTTTATATATTTGTGCCGTCTACGACGATCTTGCGTTGAAAGAGCTTTTTTGTTTTTTATTCGATGACGAAAATATAAAAAAGTAGCGCATGCTTAGGTTAGGTGGTTACAAGCGGCACAAGATCGTATTCTGTGGTGAATCTCGCAAGAGACCTATATCCAGTGGAAGTCTAACAATTGAAATTAAGAAAACTAAGTTTTTTTTAATTTGACGACAAGATCTGGACTGCGACCTCACCTGATGGTAAGTGACAATGCAGTCTAAGATGGTAGCGGGCGGGAAGCGGTTTGGCAGTGTACATTCGGGCTGTCCAGCGCGAAAATGCAGCCCGTATTCTTGGCACCATTCCGAGCGGGTATGATTTGTTAAGTAATTAGATAAGTTTAGCTATAAGTTTTATTGTAAAAATTCAATTTCAATTCAATTAATATATTTCATAGTAAAACTTAACAGTTATAGACAAAAAATGCTAAAAGACGTAACTTTGTTCACATCCTGCGTCTATCCATGTGGTGTAGAAACGGACGCCACTGTCCACCTTCGACAGCCTGAGCTTGTGGACTGTATGAATTTAGATGTTCCGAAGGATCAGGGGGCGAATGAAGGGATAGCGGGAACTCCGTGCACTAACCTTGTAAAGTCCCGGGACTGGAGCCAGGTGCGCACCTCCACTATCGGCCACTCCGGACAGGGCCGGTCCTAGGGCGGTGCGAGCGGTGCGACCGCACCGGGCGCCTTCAAGGGAGGGGCGCTAAAATGAACCAAAATTGGTAAAAAAACGTGAAAAAAAAGAGAAATCGCGCACACGTGCACGAACAAAATTGCGGGGGAGCGGGCCGCGGGGTGAACTTTCGGCCGTCACTTGTTTCACTAGGCAGGCATTGTCTATTGAATTGTCAATTCAAACGCGCGCGAGTTTATTTATTTGTATACATTGTGGTAAACTGCTAATAATAGTACCTACGGACTTAGATTATTATAATTTATAATATAGTGATGCATTCGAAATCAAACCAGAGGTGAGTATTGTAGAAGTTCCTTTCTAGTGTATTTCGTTCGCGTTCGAGCAAACTATCGTTGATGCCCGATTCCGGCTTGAATGCGCCATTTTTACACGACTGCCCAAAAAAGAGTGTGATGTTTTTAGGGTTCATGTACCTATGTATGTAACTTTCTTTATTCCACCATAACTTTTGAACTGCTGAATAGATTTGGACGTATGGGATATCGTTGGAATCCTTACATCATTTCGATTAACATAGGCTATATTTTTTTTGAAAGAGTTTTTTTTTTGAAAGAGTCGTTTTACCACAGGGCGGTCGTGTTAAAGGTCGATAAGATCAAGACGAAGGGAATCGTTAAATATTGAGTTATTGAAGTTTTTACATACTAAAAGGTTTAATTTAGGACTATATGCTACCTATAGCTAGGTTAACTGCAAAAACTTTGAAATGTTAAAAAATTCAATTCAAAATTCAAATAATTTTATTCAAAGTAAGACATGTTTTCTACCAGTTTTTGAACGTCGAGTTATATTTTTTGAAAGATAATTTGAATGTACATTCTTTAAAATAAGTATAAAATTTAAGATCCTAAAGTTGGAATTTTTTCATATTAAATTTAATCATAAAAATTTTTACAGATAAAAAACATGTCACCGCCTTCAAAAAAATTATCTGGTGCACAAAACTTAAAAAGGAAACGGATAAAGCAAGCCGAAATTAAAAAATCTGCAAATTTGCTATCAAAATTTTTGAGAGTGGAAAAGTTACCTGATGCTTTGTCATCAGAACTTCAATATCAGCAAGCAATAGAGGACCCGCTTGAAAAAAGCTCTGATCATGAAGATATTGAGTAGAATATTCAAGAAGATTTAGCTATTCCTGGGACCTCGTCTGCATTTCAAAATATTACAGAAGAAGTTGTGTCAGACAAATCATTACCATCATCTTTTCGAGAGAAAAAAATAGATGATATTTCAGAATGGCCGCTTATTATTGACTCTGCAACAAAAGATGAAATCCTTATTCGAGGCCCTGTAAGTAATGAAGTGAACAACTATCAACACTATAAAAAAAACTTAAACCCTACCTAAAGCCGTCTCCAACCGCCCCTATAACGGCCCCTGTCCTCACATCTAATCTACTATACCACAACACGTCAGACAAACCACCATCTGTACGTGAGGGTAACTATCAAACATATCTAAGTATTATTTAATTAATTACACTCATCTAAACCCTTCGGATAATATTAATTCGATTAGGGCGCGATTGCTATCACAATCCCTTAATCAAATACTACGACCTAGACGCGGGAGCATCCAATAGCCGTATGAGTCTCTGGAAGAGACTGAATTAATAACGTCTAAAGCGCTGTATTTATACTAACGGCGCGGCACCAGACCGGCGCCTACGTCGTCAACAAAGTCAAACTACCTACTACTAATTTTATCAAACCACCTTCAATACCTGCATTAATCTTTACTATTTCAATATATCGCTAACACGGCCATCCTACATGGTGACCGCCCCGGGCACCCCACGAGTCTCATCAATCATTCTACACTCATCGGAATATTTCATCATGCGACCCCAGAATTCAATCAACATGACCATCCCACCCAAGGGAAGTAGCCACTTGCACTTTTTAACATTTCACCTCCTTAACTGTACCAAGTTAGTGAAGAATGTCCATCATGCGACCCTGGAGCTCATTCAACATGACCATTCCACCTAAGGGAACTCGCCAAACTTAGGAGACAAATGTGTCATTATTGAAAACCACTTGCACTTAAAGAACATTTCGCTCACTTAAGTGTTCCAAGTTCGTTCTTAAGATCAGGCGCTCGCAATCCAATGTGACGTTCTTCATTCAAATTAATTTATTCAAAATTTAAACTATGCAACATAAGATGTTAATGTCCATGATACAATATTCCTGATCAACCCTTTTTTTATCACTGCTCGGTCTAACCTGACTTTATCTAACGATCCAAATAAGCAATTTCTTACGTTTTAATTTGACTGATTTTAAACTGACAAAAACTTAATGTGGGCAATAATAATTGAACTGTGAACGTGTTCATACCACTTCTGATATCAACACACAAAAAAAAAACGTTGAAACTCTACCTAAAGCCGTCTCCAACCGCCCCTATAACGGCCCCTGTCCTCACATCTAATCTACTATACCACAACACGTCAGACAAACCACCATCTGTACGTGAGGGTAACTATCAAACATATCTAAGTATTATTTAATTAATTACACTCATCTAAACCCTTCGGATAATATTAATTCGATTAGGGCGCGATTGCTATCACAATCCCTTAATCAAATACTACGACCTAGACGCGGGAGCATCCAATAGCCGTATGAGTCTCTGGAAGAGACTGAATTAATAACGTCTAAAGCGCTGTATTTATACTAACGGCGCGGCACCAGACCGGCGCCTACGTCGTCAACAAAGTCAAACTACCTACTACTAATTTTATCAAACCACCTTCAATACCTGCATTAATCTTTACTATTTCAATATATCGCTAACACAACGAAAATTACCCAAAGCATCCTGATGGACGTCATTTTTCAAATTCGCATTTCCATAAAGTAATGCCAAATGGAGAGATTTTCAAAAGAAGATGGCTCGTGTACTCTAAATCTGCAGATAAAGTATATTGTTTTTGCTGTCGTTTACTTAACACAAACTCCAATTCGAATTTGGCAAAAGAAGGATTTGACGACTGGAGGCACTTATCAACGCGTCTCAAAACACACGAAACATCCTCAGATCACCGACGTGCTATGAACAGTTGGATAGAAGCCTCGATTAGGTTGAAAAATTTCTGTGGAATAGATAAACAATTACAAAAACAGATTGAAGATGAGAAATCGAGATGGGTTGCTATCCTCGAACGAATGATGTCGATAGTGTTCTTCTTGGCAGGCAATAATTTGGCATTTAGAGGGAGTTCTGAAACATTATATACCCCTAATAACGGCAACTTTTTAGGTTTGGTGCAATTATTAGGAAAATTTGACAATGTTATGATGGAGCACCTTCGGCGTGTTGAAAATAAAGAGACCAATGTCCACTATTTCAGCAAACGTATTCAAAACGAATTAATTACCTTACTTGGAAGTGAAGTTCGAAACAATATCATGAATATGGTAAAGTCAGCTAAATACTTTTCCATCATTATGGACTGTACTCCTGATGTAAGCCACGTTGAACAAATGTCATTAACATTTCGGTTCGTTGACATTAATGAAGAAGTCGAAGTGCGTGAGTGTTTTGTCGCTTACAAGCCAATATGTGACTCTTCTGGAGCAGGACTCACTGGGCTTTTCCTTGATACGATTGTACAAGAATTTGATTTAGACATGAACGATTGTAGAGGTCAAGGATACGATAACGGAGCAAATATGGTAGGAGTAAACAAAGGTGTGCAATCCAGAATTTTAAATTTATATCCTCGGGCATTTTTTAATCCATGTGGCTGCCACAGCTTGAATTTGGTGATAGCAGATGCAGCTAAAAGTTCCGTCAAATCTGTATCTTTATTTGGTTTTCTCCAAAGATTATTCGTTTTATTTTCTGGATCAACCAAGCGATGGAAGTGATATCCAAGCACATAGAAGGATTATCGTTAAAAAAAGTTTGCGAAACTCGCTGGGAGAGTAGAGTTTCTAGTCTTGCCGCTGTTCGCTTTAATTACACCTCAGTCCGCGATGCCCTTCAAAATCTGCACGAAGAAGCTAACGACTCAGTTGCAGCATCAGAGGCGTTGTCGCTGATTCAGAATATGGAGCAATTTGAATTCATAGTTACGATGGTGGCTTGGTATGATATACTATTTCAAGTAAACATTGTAAGTAAAGCTATGCAGTCTGAAACTATGGATCTACCAAATGCATCACAATTACTGAAAAACTGTTCGGAATTCGTAAAACAGTACTGTCGTAGTTTTTCGTCAGCTGTAATTACAGCTAAGGAAATAGCAACTCTAGCTGAAATAAATCCAGTTTTTAAGGCAGTCCGATCTCGAAGAAAGAAACGGTTATTTGAATACGAAGCCGTAGATGAAACACCAACTGACCCGGAGGAATTATATAAAATGAACGTTTTTTACCCGATGATAGATACTATTGAGAATACATTGATTACACGTTTTCAACAACTGTCAAAATTCAACGATACATGGTCTTTTTCATACAACATAAAAATTATTCCAGAAAAATCCATCTTGGAAAAATCTTGTGCTGATTTACAAATCACTTTAACCGATGGAGAAAAATGTGACATATCTGGACAAGAATTGGTTGAAGAACTTGTGAGCCTAAAGCCATTATTAAATAATCTTCAATCAGGAGAGCCAATAAAAGTTCTTCAACTTATAAAAAAAAATGATTGGCAAGATATTTTCCCTAATGTATGGACAGCGCTTCGTATCTTACTAACAGTGCCTGTAACTGTTGCCAAAGGAGAACGAAGTTTCAGTAAATTGAAACTTATTAAAACTTACCTACGGTCTACTATGGGTCAGGAAAGACTGTCCGATCTCGGAATTTTGTCGATAGAAAATGCTATTGCCGAAAGGTTAAATTATTCCGACTTGATAAAAAAATTTGCAAGTGCTAAAGCTAGAAAAGTAGCTATATAGAGCTATTTTTATATTTTTGCTTAATAAATAATCATTAGATTTGATTGATGTAATGTTTGAACAGAATAAATAAAAGTTGACAATCATTAAAATTATTTTTCTCAAACATGTTAAAAGTACCTACTATACAAGCCTTGGCCACAACTAGGCATTGATGGACTCACGTATGTGTGCCTCGGCTGCGCCTCGGCTCTACACGTTCATTTTAAGTTTACACGTTCTTCCATCAATGCCACTTTTACTGGCCGCTGCAGTAATGTAATATTTCAGTTGTTCACCACTTCACATACCTATAGGTAGGTATTCGCACAAACTGGTTAAACGAACTTTTGACAGCAGTATAATCAGAAGCCACTGTTTTTTCTAGTGGAAGATAAAGCTTAAACATTTTTTTTATTTAGAGGGGCGCCATTTTATGTCCTCGCACCAGGTTAAAATGTTAATAGGACCGGCACTGACTCCGGAACCAACCATATGCCTTTCCTATATAATTCCGTCTACAAAAACGCGCTCGAATATTACGTCAGTGACGCGGCGCGGCGACGCGCGGTTCCTTTGACGCGAGTGTCAACCAATCACGTTCGAGGACAAACCACGCCCACATCCAGAACAAAGATGGAATGGAGTGGCGTTAGTACTATTTTCGTATAAAATCTCATCAAAATTTTATTTGGATGGGACGTGTAAACCAGACTTTTGCATTTATATAAAATAATATAATTGCGGTTGAGCGTGTAATGAATATAAATCAAAGAATATTCACTTATTATGCATGTACGTAACGGATACACGTACAAACATATTTTTGCCATAGTTAATTGAATCACTTAAATTAAAAATATAATGTATTTATTTATTAGTTATTTATTACATAACATTGTATATTAATAACTTCCAACTTGACGTTTTATAAAAATAATCACAATTTTTATTTTTATAACTTTTTCAGTGTTTATAATATCTATAGTAGGGATGTTGCGGATGCAGTTTTTTTTTTAAAGTTGCGGATGCGGATGCGTATATCCGCAGCATCCCTAATCTGTATGTACGTAATACGTACATACAGATTAGGGACGTACGTACGACGTATACATACAAACATACATACATAGTTAAATACATACAAACAAACATAGGTACAGTACACAGTTTTCGCAACTAGCAACATCCACATCCGCATGACCATCCGCATTGATTATTGCGGATGCAGATGCGGATGTCCAACTCAATGCGGAATATCCGCAACTTACCTAATCTATAGGTACGTAATACGTACAACGTATACATACAAACATAGTTATATAGTTAAATACATACAAACACGTATACATAGTAAATTACATACATAATCATAATTCATACGCGGATAAAAAGTTTTACTTCGAAAAAAATAACACGACTCCATTCTTTTTGTAATGCAATTGTACGACATTTTAGTAGCACATTTTTTATCATAGCAAAATTAAAAAATACCCAGCTTATGCTGTAAATTAAATAAGAAAACGATATACTTACAAGTGAAATGTTATTTCATCTCTTTTTTGATGGATTTCCGAACGTTTTTTGCATGATTTGACTGCAAACGACGGCTTTTTTAACGATCAAAAATACGAGCGATACGTTGAAGCGCGTGCGGCCGACTGATAACAAAGACAAGAGACTTTTGCAAATTCTATTGTCTTTTTGAGCGCGTTTTTTTTCTTCTAAGGGCCTATCCTTATATATCGATGTCCGGAACACGTCGGCGTCAGCTGGGCAGCGAAGTCGTTCACACACACTCTTTTTGTTGGTTGGTAAAAAACACGAGGATGGGCGTCACAATGGGTGCATGCGCCTCGCGGAGACGAAAAGTTCGAACTGATTTAGGTGTCGCAATTTTGACACCACGAACGTCATTTTAGTGCACGAAGGGAAATGGAGGGTAGATGGGAATTATTTTGATATACAACGTCAATCCAAATAAAAACCAAAAAGGTGGCGTCACCACCATGTTTATAAATCCAGAAATACGAGCAGCTGCAGATTTTTCGGACATTCTGTTGATATTTCGCGAGCGGAAGTTAATCGATTTCCGTCCAATTTCCGGTGTAAATCATTTTTTAGACTTCTTTTTCTATTAAAAATTGTTCATTTCTGACAAAGTAGTGATGGAAATTAAAATCGAACGCCACACTTAAATTTTCCATATTGATTATTTTGTTACCAGATGATGCCCCGACTTCGGCCGCGTGCGTGGATTAAGGTTTTTTAATTTCCGTGGGAACTCTTTTTCGGTATAAAATGTACTCTTTGTGTTAATCCTGGGTGTGAGCTATCTCCATTACAAATTTCAGCCAAATCGGTTCATTTGTTGTGGCGTGAAGGAGTAACAAACACACACGCACATACACATACAAACTTTTGCCTTTATAATATTAAGTGTGATAGAAAAAGTAAGGACGAAGAGAGCATCATATCAATCTCTGAAAATAATCGCCACAGAGCACGATCTCGTTGGATTGAATCCAGCGACTCGCCTAAAATCATCCGTCCATATTATGTGGGTCTACCAATGCCACTATACCTTCCGATTCCATCAGATTTATTAAACATCCCGGACCAGTGAGACAGTTCTCTCATGGACCAAGCGTGCGTACAGGATTAGAGATAATTTGACTCTGTTTAAGTACCTAACACTAACATAACATAAAATAAATGTCATCGCTCACTTATCAACCCAGAACTCGACCAACACCGCTTCGCCTCGGGCTATTGAGATTACTTAAGTATATAGATTTCCATATTATTTATATTATGTACACTCACTAATTAACTCCATAACTACGAAGAATCGCCGCGCTCGCAAGCTGTCCATATGCGGTGATCACCCGCTGCTCGCCCGCTTGCCGTGCGTTGACTACGCGCAGGTTCCAAATGGACCGCGAACCGCCCACGAGTTGTTCGATCGACTTATTTTGTGACTCGACTAGAGGGCTAGGTTACGTCGGCAAAGCGTTGGCCACTGATCGTTCACTAGCCAGCTGCGTAAGATAAATGCGAGAGCCACCCGTCGACGGCAAGTGGACGTCTGCGCCGAAAGGTGGCGCAAGTCGAATGCCGAGTTGATAAGTGAGCGCCGACTTTAATACTCAGGCCGAAAACATTTTCGCCAAGTATGATATTATTAGTTATTATGTTCCGACTCACGTACAGTCCCATAACAGTCACACGTACCTTATCCGTCTAAAATACCCCGTAGAGATAGTTCTCCCCAGTAATTAATGATCAGACATTATTCCCCATTTCTCCTTCCGCGCTTTCCTGAAAAATCCTGGCGAAAAATAGGGAAAACAAAGGCCATGATAAGAAAAGTAAAGTAGAATAAATTCATTTACTCTATCTACCGGTATCTAATTTGTTTTCAACCCTGAATACTTTAAAAGTTTCAGTGAAACTTAACACAGAAGTTTGATTTAAGATTAAGGTAATAAGTATTTTTAACTTTATTTTGAAAATTTTTAGTACCTATCATCAAACTTTAGTAGGTCGAGGTATAAAAACACAATACAAAATTAAATACACGAATAACGAGGTATACAGAAATAAACTATTAATTATACTTGTAAAATTAGTCCATATTTCAGTTATATTTCTAGAATTTTCATTTTCTTTACTAGCTAGTACTTCCCACTTTGGAAATATGAAAATCGTAAAGGGTGAATTAAATATCCATTCATTAAAAGTTATCACCTTTGCTGTTGCTAATAATTTTGTCTTTTTTAGTAATAATTTTAAAGTAATAGAGAAAAAAATAGCACAAACAGTAACATAGATCGACGCAGAAATAAAACATAATATTAAAGGAGTACCTGAATTTAGATGTGGTAAGAAAACACTAATTATTTCTAGCAGAGTAAAATGGTTAATTAAACTTAAACACTGAATCACAATTCTAACATTACACCTCACATCCAAAAACAGTGAGGATAATGTAAAAATACCCATAACTATTGAAGGTATCACGACAATTATAGCGAATCCTAAAGCCTGCCTTTCTACTAAAAAATCAAAGTGAATAGTAGTATCATTAGCTTCTAAAATACCACTATTCGTCTTGACTATGCTCCAGCCAGTACCGTACGATAATGGTTGTGATACTAAACCATTTCTCGATGTAAAGGAGTACTTAATTCTGTGACGTCGATTCTTAAACGGCTCATAGCGTTGGGATACGAATTTGATGGAGCAAAATTGAATATCGTACGGCCAGTTGGTCAGGTTTGTATTACACGTTGAAACATGATACTGTCGTAATAAGCAAAGTACTTCACCATCATTTTTCACTCGACAAGTACCTGATGATCTTACAATTTCAGCTCCTTCGTCATTACGGTTGTTGATGTTTATGAAAGACGATTCCGGTCTCCAAATAAAGATCGATTGTAAGTGAGTTTTAATTATATCTTCGTAATCTTCTGGCTTCCAGACAAGTCTGGGATCATTCCAACTCAGGCATGTCCAGGTGTAAACGCGAAACCCCTCTTCGTGGCTGTCAAAGTAGAAGTATTTTAAAATGAACGCTATGGATACTTCGGTTACATTTTTGGTTGGAGGTTGATATGATAGATAGTCTTTCAATAAATCCTTGTGCAGTTGCTGTTCCACTGTGCTTTTATTTAATCGGTGGTTGATTTCCTGATTCATCGTCTGGTTGACGAAAAACACTAATATTATTGTAATGATTAACATCGTTATTAGTTACTGGCACGTTTGATACTGATACAAATGAATTAGAACTGGAAGGAATTCTAGGAAATTCTATACGTTTACGCCCCCATGACACATATATGTAGCTGGATACGATTCTTTGCCTCCAGGGTTTGTCCGTGTAAATTTCGAAAAAGTCGGTTTGGATGTTTGTAATTTGTATGTATCGATGGATGTTTGTTACTCAATCACGCCGCAACGACTGAATCGATTTAGCTGAAATTTGGCGAGATAGATCATAATATACTCTGGAATAATATAAGCTACTTTTATCCCGAAAAATAAGAGAGTTCCCGTGGGAATCAAAAAACCTCAATACACGCGAACGAAGTCGCGGGCATCAGCTAGTATTTTCATATCATCATCATCATCATGTGCCTTCTTCAAGGTGAAGTTTGGCGGTCAGCATCCGAAAAGCTTCTCTTCGCAGGGCCGCTTCCTTCAGTGTAGGATAGCTAAGCCCAGTCCACTCCCTCACATCGTCCAACCACTTGCGTCTTTGGCGACCTGGTGCTCTCCTGCCTGCAATTCTTCCTTCCATCACCAATCTCGGGAATAAGAATTGAGCTTCCCGCTGCAAGTGGCCAAAGAAAGCGAGTTTTCTCCGCATAATGGTTGACATGAGTTCTCTCTTTTTGCTAACTAATTCGAGTACCTTCGCATTCGATGTGAAGCTGTTCCAGGGAATCTTGAGCATTCTGCGATATATCCACATTTCGAATGCTTTCAATCGACTAGTTGCTTCTTTTTTGAGAACCCATGTTTCGCAGCCATACAAGAGAGTGGACCAGACATAGCATTTCATGAGACGGCATCTTAGTTCGAGCTGTAGTTTGGTGTTGCAGAGTGTCTTGGACATCTTGTGAAACATGACTTTAGCTTGGCTAATGCGACATTTTATTTCTTGCAGGTGATCAAGATCCGAAGTAAAATATCTTCCCAGATACTTCATATACGCAACATGATACTTCATATATGCAACGATTTTCATATAGGCAACGGAATTTTTGTTAATTCTAGTAATCTAATCGGATTAAGTGAATTAACTAAGAATTTGTGTATTTATTTTAAAGTAAATCAACTCTCTCAAGAAGCCTCCATGCGTTGGTAGGTACTATGCCCCCACGCAAGCTTAAGATCCAGGTATCCCGTGAGAGTACAGTAGTTCTTCTACGGGTATCCTCATTCTGATACTCAAAGTTCCTGATACTCTAAAACAAAAGTTAACTGATTTTTCCTTCCGCAACATAATAATTGTCCCATTCCGGTCCCAGCGCTCGAATGGCATTATCCTCAAGACATTCCTCCGGATTTTTCGCATGTTATTTTCTTTCATAAAAACATTTCCTAAATATAAACAGCCGCTATAAATGTTAATGCTGAAACCGAGGTGTCTGTGCTCGTCGAGTAACACGCATACGAGATGACGCACTGTCCTAACTCTTCAAAAATTCAGGCTGTTTATAAGTGTCTTCAAAAGTACCCTTTAACTTTTACGTTTTATAAATTGTATCTTGAAAAGTAGAACAGTAGTACATATCGCTGCTTCAGAACTAAAGGGCCACTCAAAACAAAATTTTCCAAATTCACTTTTATTTCAAAAATAGGGCCATAACGCGAAGACATTCGTCAAAATCGGCCTTTAAATCACAATAATTTACGCTTACGCCCTTTTAGCATTTTCATACATTGTAAGTTGGAGAGCCAAAAAAGCAAAAATACTAAATAAAAATTTTCAATTTGCTCTCTTAAAAAAACTTAAATTTTGAGATGTGGCTCTTTAGTTTTGAAGCAGCGATATGTAAATGTGATCATCAACATCATCAGCTCATGTCCGACTGCTCAACTACACTACGTCTATTGCCTTTCGCCGATTTTTTTAAGGTCGTCAGTCAAACTGGCCTAGTTGCCGTTGATTGTACTTTGTCAGAAATGTATGTATTGGCTTCTCCTTCAAAAAGGCCGCGATGCTTTTTGTTCTGGGCCTCATAAAATTTGAATTTTCGACGTCGCGTCGCATCCAGAATTATTTTACTGAAAACGAGACGAGATTATGAAATTGGTCAATGGATAAATAAGCCCTATTTCTTTATAGTAAGGTGTATATTCGCTTGATGATTATTTTGTTATTGCTAGAATTACTTAGGGAGGTGGTCGTTTTGCAGGTAATTTTTTTAATGTATTGAAATTTTAAGTGTGTTAGTTGTTATTTTGTGAAATACGAGTATTTTCATTACTCTCCAACTCCTCGACTACACCTGTAGGTACATGTTTAAAAAGATCATACTCTCACTTTGCTCAGACCCAACACTTAGGCTGAAATCTATAGACTGAAATAAGTCGCGGGATGGACAGCGAGACGACGACAGGAGTCAGGATGTAGACGATGAAGAAAAACTTTGTTTGACACTATTTCCAACACTATTTACTTATTATCCGCGACCGAAATACAAATTAGTACTAGCCCCCATTCTCTTTGCACCCGCCTTTTTATACAAACAATGAATCATCAGTCATGATACTAACACAGTTAAACAACAACTTATTATAAACAATCGAACATTGGTTTACAATTAATTAAATATAAAAATGTAAATAAATATATATATCTAAATTTAACTAATAATCATGCAATCTTTATATAATATTAATATCGAATGAGTATCTCAATTATATGACGAATATTAGCGGAAACCGCGACTCATAACATTGATTAAAGATTATTTAATTATAAAAATGTAATTAATGCATACATAAAATCAACAAATAAGTAACTGATATTTAAATAATTCTAGAATAGGTATCTTATTTATGTAATATATTATTAGTGGAGACCGGTGCTTGTAACATTCGGCCATCCTGCATTGGCCGTGTCCCATCACGGCGATCTGGCTGGTCGTTAAAATTCCTCTGCATCTGTGAAGACAGGGAAAAAAGAGAAGTAAACGTTCTTTTATATAAAAAGAAAGAAATATTATACATATTACAGGTAGGTTCTGCAGGTATCCTCAAATGCATTCATCATAATGGGTTCATCTTTCATATTTATAGATTTACAGACTTAGTACAGCGTAGCTAGGTATTTTATTTATTAAGATTAGCAATAAGTAACAATACTTTATTTTTTTTTAATGAGCAATTGGTAGATCCAGCACACAGATCTAGCTAAGATTGCTAGATATTATAATTTAAGGTCACACAGATCTAGTTCAGATTACTAGATATTTTATTTTGAACCAACTAATATTTCAGGCACACAGATCTAGTTAAGTTTACTAGTTTTTATATTTTAACATCACACAGATCTAGTTTGGATTACTAGATATTTTTTAAGCAATATGTTAGGCACACAGATCTAGCTTAGTTTACTAGATTTTATATTTTAACATCACACAGATCTACTTCAAATTACTAGATATTTTATTTTGGACCAAGTAATATTTCAGGCACACAGATCTAGTTTAGTTTGCTAGATATTATATTTTAAGGTCACACAGATCTAGTTCAGATTACTAGATATTTTATTTTTAAACAAGCAATATGGCAGCCACACAGATCTAGTTTAATTTGCTAGATATTATATTTTTAAAGTCATAAACTTAATTGAACGTGTATGAAAACTGAATATTTGTTAAATTGTGGGTAGACTGTAAATACTGTTCATTATTCGCAATTAACTTAACTACTTTTGAATTTGGATGATTTATGGTGGGTTGGCCTACTATCATGTTCAAGTCTTTTAAATCTGTATTAGTTATGTCAGCGTCACTGTTAAATTAATTCGTGAACCTCTAAAACCTGTCATTAATACGTGAGGGTAAAACCTTTAGTTTTAAGCATTCAGCTGCTTTTAGCGTAATAATATTAACTTTACTTTCAGTGTCAAATAAGCGAGTACTTCTGCTCCGTTAATAGTGATATGTTTTTATACAAATCTGACAAAATATTTAAAGTGGCAAAAGTTACTTGACATACCTGGGTAACGCTGCGTTGAGCTTGCGATGAGTGTCCCTCTCGGGAAACCGTACCCCCGGCAGCGCCGGCGGCATACCAGCAGGCAGCAGAAAAGTAGCCGAAGCGGGCGGTTGCAGACTTGACAGCGTGTGAGGCGGCAGTCCCGAACTTCGTTCCCGGTCTTGCGGTAGTTAAAATAGGGCTTCGACTTTTGTTCCGTTATTCTCGCATCGATCTTCTTACAGTTCTCAAGAGACGATAGGAAGCCATAATATAAATGTTCTCAACGTGAAAAAACGTCACTTTTTTTCGGGTACATCGTCGGTCGAGCTATCAGCATAACTTCGTTTTCTTTTTCCGAGTCCATTAAGTTATGGTCCGAGCATTTTGGTCCATCAACATCCCACTTCTGAGATGAAATAAGTCGCGGGATGGACAGCGAGACGACGACAGGAGTCAGGATGTAGACGATGAAGAAAAACTTTGTTTGACACTATTTCCAACACTATTTACTTATTATCCGCGACCGAAATACAAATTAGTACTAGCCCCCATTCTCTTTGCACCCGCCTTTTTATACAAACAATGAATCATCAGTCATGATACTAACACAGTTAAACAACAACTTATTATAAACAATCGAACATTGGTTTACAATTAATTAAATATAAAAATGTAAATAAATATATATATCTAAATTTAACTAATAATCATGCAATCTTTATATAATATTAATATCGAATGAGTATCTCAATTATATGACGAATATTAGCGGAAACCGCGACTCATAACATTGATTAAAGATTATTTAATTATAAAAATGTAATTAATGCATACATAAAATCAACAAATAAGTAACTGATATTTAAATAATTCTAGAATAGGTATCTTATTTATGTAATATATTATTAGTGGAGACCGGTGCTTGTAACAAGACCGCATTCTCACTCCGCTCACACTCAAGATAGAGTTAAACCTAGAGATATTTATGTCAGAGCACATTTGTGTCTCATTTTAATCTCTAACTTGAGTCTGAGCTGAGTTAAAGCACACTCTATGCATGACATAAAAAGTTGACATTTTAAGATTCAGAATTCAGAGACCGTCGGTTCAGAAAGCAGATTCTGCTGAAAAGAGCCGTCAATAAACTCAGCAGTTGCTCTTTCTATAACGAAAAAGATTTATGGCATGACAATTTTTATCTCATTTTAGAGCATACTATTGATTTCGACCTTGGTCAGCTCTACTTATTTGAGCTCGAAATAGGTCAAGTGGGGTAACTGATGGCATTTTTCGTGGAGATCATTAGTCACCTGTCCGCCGGCCGACGCGCCGGCTCAGCTGCGGTGACAAAAACACGGGTACATTTGTTACCTTTTTACCCACCCCCTAGATAACAGGCGCAGGTGGTGTTAACCTTCATTATTCTATTACGAGTAAACTTTATTATTATATTACGAGTCGTGAAGCTGAAGTGGTAATGGGCGCGGCACATAGTTCGAACTTGATGGATCTTTGTGTAGATGTCTATCGATTGATAAAGGAGAGAAGATGATTATATTAATGACTAGCTATTACCCGCGGTTTCGTTCTCGCCGTCTATTATATTTCTTTCAACTCACGAGGGCGCGCGGCTTATGGTTGTATAAGTGTGAGCGAGAGCTTGCTTGCGCCTGACCGCATCCACCTAGGCTCCGGACAGGCACGCACACTTACTCAATGTGCATGTGCACGACGTAACCACAAGTAAAGCTCACGCGCCCTCGTGAATTAAAAGAAATATAAAAGTAATCCGAAGTGGGTACATTATTATTATTATTAAGCCTTTTATTGTTCCTTATCTTTACATTTCCTTATTGACTAATACTAATCTATTACATTTATTCTCTTATTAACGTTAGTTTTAGTTCTTAAATTCTAAGTATTATTAATTGTGATGTAAATAAATATATTAACGTATATATTGTGCATATAATATACTTTTAAATTTTATTTTATTTTTTAATATATTTAATTACCTATATATATTATATATTAGTAGTTTTAGTAGTTAAGTCAAAGTTAGAACAGTAAATTTAAAAAAATATGATAAGGATCCCATAAGGGTACCGGCCTCCCCTCGTTTCAATCAAAGGTGCTTAGACTGATTCTGTATACTAATTGTAATTATTATTAATTAATTTTTATATATATATATTTATATATATTTTTTTTAAATTTATTTTTGACTTAAAATAATATAAATTTATTCTAGTTTTTTTTTAATTGCAAAGCAAAATCAAAATTTAAGTTTAAGTTGTTAATGTTTTTGTGTCTAGAGTTGAAGTGGTATTTTATGTTTTGAAACAGGGGGGTTGTGGTCTTACTCCTCCACGGTGACCAGCCGGGTTGGAGGAGGTGGGGGAGAGGGTCTTTAGATGATTACTTGTAAATAATAACTATTCTTTTGCGCCTGTGTCGCTTCGGAGGTTGGGGTTAGGTATTTTTCATCTGGTTGTTACTCCAATAAGATGTTAGGGTATTCTTTTTCTGCGTTTGTTTTGAATCTTCAGATTTCCTCGTAAGTCTGATATTATGGTTGTCGGGAGGGGTGTCTGAAAGATAACGTTTGTTTCCTCGATTTTTATTTTCATGCGTCTCATTTTGTGGCAGAATAATAAGTTTATCGTATTTAATAATTACTCTGTTTCCCTTTTCTCTCTCTTCTTTTACTTTTTCTTGAAGTTCCTTTCTTTTTTGTAATATTTTTAGTGGATAATCCTCTTTTAAATAGTAGTTAAACTGTTTAAGAATATTTTTATTACGTAGTATTTCAATTTTTCTTCTTAGCGTTGAAAGTGTTACAACAATAGGTCTAACTTTTTCGCCTTGTTTGCCCATTCTTCTCGCTGATTGAATGTCTAAATTATTACAATCTATCTTCATATAGTTATTGAATATTTCTAGGATCTTAGTGTTCAAATCTTCGTAGTTTTGCTCTTTTTCTTCTACACCAAAAATAATGATATTTCTCTCTCTGACCTGTTTTTCAAGAAAGTCTAATCGTTGTTCCTGAGAACTGACTGTTGCCTCAATAGTTTGTAGTTTATTCTGAACGTCATCAAACTTTTCATTTATTTTATTCAATAATTTCATTTCACTGTTTTTAACACTATTTTTTGTTTCAGTTATGTCCTCTTGTATCTTTTTTAACATTTTCAGAATTTCTTCCATCTTTTTTAGACTTCTAGTAGGTATTTGTTTAGTAATATATAAATTTAAAAATAATTTATTATTAATTAAAGTAATTAATGCACTCACTTCAATCTCGGGAATCGAACTTGAAAAATTATTGGTATCTGCTCCAGTGTCAATAACATTAATCCAAAACGCTAAGGTGTGGCGCAGTGGCGTAACTACAGCATTTGAGGCCCGTGGCAAATTCATCGTATGGGGCCCTCACTCCCCCAATATAAAGAAGCTCAACCAATGAGATACCTGACCGGGGGCCCCTTCAGGCTGGGGCCCGTGGCATTTTGCCGTCTTGCCACCCTATAGTTACGCCCCTGGTGTGGCGTCAAAATACGCAAGCGTTATCGTTCTCGAAGTAAACAAGTCACTCATTTTATTTTATTATTAATCAACCTTCAATTCACTTTTCTCGATTTTTGATTATTTTCGCTATTGTTTCACTTTATATTTTTGATATTGATATTCTTTCACTATGATATAAGTAGATATACTAGTTTTTTGTTTCCTTAGTCCAAAAATTTAGTATTTTCCTTTGTAATTTGACACTTGTTTACAATATTTGAAACTTGTTAGCCGGTTGATAAAGAATGTATTTATATGCCTTTTTCACAGTATTTTCATGTTGTACATCTTAGATAACACTTTCACTTGCTTGTTATATGTAGTACTACACTAATATCGCACAAACAACCATGAATTTGTGCTTTTTGAATTTATATTTCACTATTTGTACGGACCCCGTTCTACTCCAGCGCACTGCAGCGCCCTCCTCTCGTGGGTACATACCTTTACAAAATTATCAATTTTGTTATTTTCCAATAATTTTAAGCTGATCTTTTGAGGTTTTCCTATTTCTTAAGATGAAATTAAAAAAAAACGATTGAGTTTTACCTACACTAACGAACAGCAATTGCTTTTTATACAGGTATCTATATAGATTTTATATTAGTTAGGTAGGTACATATCAACGTTGGAAAGCGATTTTGCTTTATTTTATATATTTGGATTAAGTATACGAGATACAGCAAAATCGCTTTCCAGCGTCGAAATAATCTGGTATGAGTGTTATTGAAAAATTCAGCGGCGCGATTCTGTAAGAATGGGTACTACGCCGCGCTGCGGTGACATCGATGAGGTTTTAGATTTATTTAAGTTTTAATTTTGAAGTAATTTAATATTAATTGTTCACTATTTTTAAGATATTATATCTTCTTAATATATGAAAGAACTGACTGATCTATCAACGCATAGCTTAAATTCTCAGGATGAAATGTTTTACATAAAGACTAAGAAAGGATTTTTGAAAATTCAACCTCTAAAGGGGTTTTAGGAGTAGGGGTATAGAAGTTTGAAAAATCGAGCTAACGTGAGCGAAGCCGTGAGCAAAAGTACCTATTACTACTACTACTACTACTACTACTTATTTGGAAAAAGCTGCTGGTCTCAAATAAATAATTTTCATTTTTGCTACACGCAGCGTTCATGACAAGTATATCACAAATCGGTTGAAAGAAATAATACTATACCCAAAAATAACTATTAAATGTGTACAGTATTAAAAGCGCTAAGCTAGATGAAATATTACCTATTACTTACTTATTTTGAAAAAGTTAATTACTATAGCAGGTCTCAAATAAATAATTTTCAATTTAGCTACACGCAGCGTTCATGACAAAAGAATATCGCAAAACAATTAAAAAGAAAATAGGTAATAGTACACACAAAAATAACATTTAAATTTTAAACGGGTACTCAAGCAGCGTTAAAACGCTGTCTTAAGCCGGTGTTGAAAACCGCTGACGTGGCATTCTTAAGACCAAATCTTGAGAGACAACTTGAGACCTACAGCTCTCTCATCGGATTCACTTTGTATAAATGCGGAAATACAAAACGCTTTTTGTTCGCTTATCTTGCGAAATGTAATAAAAGACAAAAAATTGTTTCTACGTTTGTTTTTTATACGACTGCCTGAAAAAAGGAGTATATTGTTTTCAGGATTCATGTATGTGTGTATGTGAGTTTCTATATTCCACCATAACTTCTATACGCCTGAACCCATTTTGATGAATTAGGTATCATTAGAATTCTTAACTTATTCCGGGTGACATAGGCTAGTAAAAGAAAAAAAAATGATGGGGTGACAATGGCCCCGCATTATAGACTAAAGTTGAAAAAGAAAATAGGAAAATAAGATTAAGTATATAATCATCATCTAGAAAATGATGAGTAGATTCCAAAAATATATAACACTATAGTCATACTATCCAGTGATTCACAAAAAAATACCATTTAAAAATGTGAATAAAATTGTGATTTTTTTTTAATTAGAGCTTATTTTAATAATATACCTGTAGTCTATTTTCGCCGACAGAAAAGAGCGGTATTATAAGTGTTTGTCTGTGTATCTCTTGTGTTTGTGTGTTTGTATGTCTGTGTATATGTCTGTTCTTCCATTCTATCATAATATATTTTTGTGCTCTAAACCACATGTAGAAAAAGGTAACACTAGGTAACATGTGGAAAAAGTATTTGGACATCGAATAAAAAACAAACGGAAATATAAAAGGCAAAATTAAAACAAAACATTCTATATAAATTTTCTAACTCCCCAAAAATGTTCTGATTGCCGCAAAAGTTTTGGATTGTTGGGAGCGAGGGGTAGGTATGTCACATTGGCAGTAAACTTTTAATTGGAAAATATTCTGCTAACTTTACTCAATTAATTTAGGTATCTAAAGTTGAAATCTATAGATCGCTCGCTCACTCAGCTCAGGCTCAATACAGGGTTAAAACGAGACAGATTTATCTCAGAACATGTTTGTGTCTCGTTTTAACCTATATCTCGAGTCTGAGCTGAGTCAGAGACAGTATAGATCTCAGCATAGGTACTTATCTTCTTCTTTATCAACGGATAGACGTCCACTGCTGGACAAAGGTCTCTTGCAATTCTTGCATGGACTTCCACAGGGCTTGAATTTGCGCCGCCTATGTGCAGTTGCTCCCTGCACCTGGTCTGATGGCGTTGATCCATCTAGTTGGAGGCCTGCCAACATTTCGCTTTCCGGCACAGAGTCGCCACTCCAGCACCTTAGGACCCCTAAGGGTAAAAACATGCCGAAGATGCCTCACTGTACCGCGATGTATCGCAGTGAGGCAAAATTCAAAATTCAAAATTTATTTATTTCATGTAGGCTACCCTGTAGCACTTATGATATGTCACAAATCTACCACCGGTTCGGAATGCAGATTCTGCTGAGAAGAACCGCCAAGAAACTCAGCAGTTGCTCTTTTCAAAAAATAAAATAAACTAATTTTACAATAAGTAATAAAACTAAGCTAAGTATACAGTGCTTCCACAGTGAAGCTTCAAAAATACAATACATATAATCTAACACATGTCAGCATGGGAAGTCAAAGCAGACCCATTCCCGTTGGCGGCACCCGTTCACGAGCACGACGCATTGCATCTTCGGCATGTTTTTACCAACAACCATCTCTTCGAAATATGTGCCCCACCTAGTTATATTTTAGCTTCGCAACTCGTTGCGCTATGTTGGAGACTTTGGTACTCCTCCGGATCACCTCATTTATGATTTGATCTCACAGGGATACTCCGAATATAACATACAATCTATGTTAAGGCTGCGCAGAATGCTAGAAAAAATCAGATTTCACTCACGCGATCGTGACTAAGCGATGAAATAAAACATGCCCGGAACCTCGTGCGAAACGCGACAGATGCTAACGTATTGCGCGGAATAGAAGTGCAATAAGCACCAAATACATCATGCATTCTAATAACTCGTAAGATATTCATTTTTTTTAATGGCTGTATCGTCTCTTTGTAAGATGTTTAGGAATTTTCTATAAAAATCTTGGCTCTGTAATATGCGACACATTGAAAATAAATGCAAATTGGTTAAAAATTAGACCTAACTTCGCGGTTTTATTTTGTCAAACAAACATTATATTACTCAGTATCGTCCCTTGGAAATATGATGTAATTTTTGCCTGTTTTTTTTTTTTTGATAATTGTACCTAATTTCACTCCTGTCACCAATGGTTGCCTGATAGAGATTGCTCTGTCAGCAATAAGGTCGCCTTTGCATGCGCAGTTTTAAGATGTATTCAATTTTGTTTCTTTTTTATCCACACTACTATTATAAAGAGGAAAGATTTGTATTTTTGTGTGTATGTTTGTAATGAATAAACTCAAAAATTATTGGACCGATTTGGCTGAAATTTAAAATGAAGACAGCTTATACCTTGGATTAAAACATAGGCAACATTTAATCCCGAAAAAAATCATAGTTCCCGCGGGATCTTGAAAACTATTTCCACGCGAACGAAGTCGCAAGCATCTAGTGTGCAATAAAGTTTTTATCTATCTTGATCGACTGCTGTAAAAATCAAATCTGCATCTGAAGATTTACCACTACACGCGCTCTTAATAAGCCATACAACAGCCAGTAGATAGTGCGATAAAAAATTTACTTACATTCGGCGAGGTGGAAATTTTTCCAATTAAAACTTCACCTCAAATCTGACGTGCCGCTGGCTACGAACAATTTGAAACTGGCGGACAAAAAATATAATTCTGTGAAAGCTTTACCCGATTTATTTTAGTAATATGAATTAGAGTAATATTTTATCCTGATATATGCGAAACATGGTCGCTGACTATGGACCTAATAAGAAGAATCAGGCAATGGAGAGAGACAGCTCTCTTCATCGCTCGGAGTATTCCTGCGAGATCACATCCTACTAATATTATAAACGCGAAAGTTTGTAAGGATGGATGGATGGATGGATGGATGTTTATTACTCTTTCACGTAAAAACTATTAAACCTATTTAGCTGAAATTTGGCATAGAGATAGATTATAGTGTGGAATAACACATAGCCTACTTTTTATCCCGGAAAAGAAGAGAGTTCCCGCGGGAATTACAAAACCTTAATCCACGCGAACGAAGTTGCTGGCATCAACTCGTCAGAAATAAGGAGATCCGTAGGAGAACCAAACTTACTGACATAGCTCAGCGAGTCGCAAAGCTGAAGTGAAAATGGACGGAGCACATAGTTCGAAGAACTGTGTCGATTCTCTAAAATGATTGCATCAGTGTAACGATCGCAATGGCCTCTGATTGGCTGGTACCCTCCCGCTACTGGTTAAAATGCATTGATGCTGCAAGTACGCCAATAAATTCAGCCAATCAGAGACCATTGCGATCGTTACACTAATGCAGTCATTTTAAGTGAATCGACACACTGATAGACGTTGGATTATGTTAATCCAAAAAGTATTCGGATATTAAAGTAATTTAAAAAAATTGCTTAAATGCATAACTCCTCAAAGTCAGAGGTGTATGGCCAGGATTGAACCTGCGACCCCCTGATTGAGACCTGACCACTGAGCTATCACAGCTTATTTCATTACACAATTAATTTTAATATTTAACATTTAAAATTACAATATTATAAGTAGGTATATTTACAAGACTTACAATATGTTATTTCTAGTATGCACTATATCTATGTTATGTTTACTAATTTTATGTTTTAATGATACGAAATTAAATTATAATACATTTGAATGAATACCAGACAGAATACCAAGAATTACGTTATAAAAGGATTATAATTATAATACCATATGGTAATCATTAGTTGGAACTGGTTTTTGTTAATATAAATGTAACTATTATCCAAATCCATAATTAGATATATTATGTTTATATTATACTTTTTATTATTTATTCTGTACCACAACATAAACTTAAATACATAATTATTACTAGTTAGGTACTAATTTTTATGATAATTATAAAATTATATAATGCTCTATATGTGGTGTGTTTTACTTTTTTATACTGACTACCCTCAAAAAGGATCGCTTTTCCCTGTGAAAACCTTCTCTACCTTTTCCGTCGTCACTCCATACTATAATATCATAAGTGTGAAAATAATATATAAATCTATATTCTGTCTGTCCATTTGTTACATTTCAAGACTCAAACGGTGATTCATTCTTATCAGAATTTTGCACTGTATCCTTGTTTTTGCTTAACTAAATTAATAATAAAATCTTTTTTAAAACTAACTTAATCCTATTTACTTATTAGCAACTTAATCCTAATGTTTGTGAGGATGGATAATACGGATGGATGGATGTTTAATACTCTTTAACGTCACAACGAATGTACCGATTTGACTGCAATTTTGAATAGAAATAGCTCATATCCAAATTAACACATAGGCTACATTTTATTCCGGAAGAGTTCTTGCAGGAACCAAAAACCCTTAATCCGCGCGTACAAAGTCGCGGGAATCAGCTAGTTAGCAATAATACTAGGTTTTCATTTACTTCATTCACTAATACCATATTGGTCTCAAATTTTGCCCTCCTCTATGAGGGGTTTATTATTTAAATAATACTCATTTAACTCGCATGGTTTAACGCCTCTGATTTCTTTTTCAATTTCTTGTAACGTTTTATCCTTAGTTTCGTTCAGTAAAAAGTATAATATCAACAAACCGACTAACACGTGAAGTGCGTACGTAGCAAATGTACCTTCAACTCCCGTCTTCTCCATCAACAGTGGTGTATATTTCATGACAAGTGAATACAAAATAGTAAATACTATACCGGTTGCGAATGAACCAGTACCTTTATGTTCCAACGGAAATATTTCACCAATAATCGCAAAACATACTGGAACAACTCCTACGTTAACTATGAAAACGTTTAACAAAATAACGCTTGGAGTTATCCATTGTGCGGATTCTCCGATGTAACGTTGGGTTTTCAACATTGCAATTAAACTGGTTGAAAACATTAAAAAAGCAGACGTTATTCCAGCAGTAAACAGTAAAGTCCGTCGTTTAAAACATCGAATAACATAGCACGATATTAAAAACGCAATTATAGTTAGCCCATCGGCACCTATAGTACAAAATGCAGCAATGGACTTATCTCCCGTGATCTCAGTTAGAATTTGGACTACATAAGCCAGCATGTAGTATCTGCCACACGCGTCTACCAACAGAGTTAATAAAGATGCTATCGCGAATGGTTTAATGAAGTCTTTCTTCAGCATTTTATTTATCACTGTTCTCAAATTTTTCTTGTTCTTCGCCGTTTCTCTTCTTTCCTTCTGGGTGGCTATTAAATCTTCTAACTCCTTCCTATTTTTTTGGCTTTCCCCGTGCAGCCATGTGTGTGATTTTTCGCATTCATCGTATCTCCCGTGTAAGGCTAAGAATGCTGGACTTTCCGGCCACATGAAGGTCAATACAATCGCAGTGATGTGAGGGACTATTGCGAAGGTAGCTATCTGCTTCCAGTTCCAACATAAAGCCAGGGAGTGGCACGTCAGAGAACCAATGGCGACGGAACATTTTTTGAGTGTCAGGAAGTACCCTCTTCGTTTTGGATCTGAATATTCTCCCAGCATTATACACGTCACATACACACCACATATCGTCAGACCTTGAATCAATCTTGCCACGTATAAAGCTGTAACGCTTTGGGCCAGTGCAAATATAAGGAATCCAATCCCGACGAGGAGATTTAATCCGATGTGGACAGTTTTTCGTCCTAGAGTTTGCATCAAAAATGGGACCATGGAAAATCCAATCATGCCTGATAAGCCGAGACTGGCAGCTGAAATAGATGAATACAATATATTAATGATAACAAAGTAACAAAATTCTTCATATTATAATATTATGTATACGAGCATAATACTTAGAAATGTCATGAAAAATATATTACTAGATAATAATAATTTATCTAATTTTATTGGATGACAAGATAGTCCTCGACTGCGATCTCCTCCAGATGGTAAGTGACGATGCAATCTAAGATAGTAGCGGGCTAACTTGGAAGGGGTATGGCAGTGTACATTCAACCCATACCCCTAATCTGTTTCTACACGCCATCGTACCGTAACGCTAGGCGGCACGTCTTTGACGGTAGGTTGGTAACTAGTTACGGCCAAAGACTTCCACCAGACTGCGTCGAGATCGATCCAAGGGAATGCTTACTTAAAGAGACTCCTTCTTAGGGGATTATTTAGGTATATGATTGGTGAAAATGGGCATTACTTTCGTATTCTTCTGTTTCTTTATCTACATACCGATCCAAGTAGCCTCATCTGGTGTCGCGTGTATTCCTGTGGAGTTGGGGTCCAGGATGGCCGGATGCAGTACAGCAGGAAAGGACAGCAGGAAGCCAGTGCCGACGGAATGTATGCAATCCGCTATAAGAATGAGGCTCTGAAATATAAATTAAACAAGAAGAAAGTCCTTTAAAATACTAAAACTGTATCTAAGCATCTCAAATATGGTTGAGCGAAGCAATGGCTGGATCATGCGTCGTGCTCGTGAACGGGTGCCACCAACGGGAATGGGTCTGCTTTGACTTCCCATGTTGACATGTGTTAGATTATATGTATTGTATTTTTGAAGCTTCACTGTGGAAACACTGTATACTTAGCTTAGTTTTGTTACTTATTGTAAAATTAGTTTATTTTATTTTTTGAAAAGAGCAACTGCTGAGTTTCTTGCCGGTTCTTCTCAGCAGAATCTGCATTCCGAACCGGTGGTAGATTTATGACGTGTCATAAGTGCTACAAGGTAACATGAAATAAATGAATTTTGAATTTGAATTTGAATTTAAAACTTAAACACTTATTTAAGTTGTATTATTATTTACTAGATGATGCCAGCGACTTCGTCCGCGTGGATTAAGGTTTTTTTTTGATTCCCGTAGGAACTCTTTAATTCTCCGGGATATAATGTCGCCTATGTTTTGATCCTGGATGTGAGCTGCCTCCATTCCAAATTTCAGCTAAATAGGTTAATTCGTTGTGGCGTTGTAACAAACATACGCACACACATAGACACACATACAAACTTTCGCCTTTATAATATTAGTATGATTAAAATAATAGCTTTCGCTCGCGACTTCATCCGCGTGGATTAAGTTAATATCCCGCGGGAACCACTTGTTTTCCGGGATAAAAAGTAACTTTTGTCACTCTCTAATGAGTAGAAGACATGGAGAGGCTTCATTTTTTTGGACGTAAGTCTAAGGTCAAAATAGACTGAAGCACAATTATGTTTTATGAGTTTTATGACCAATAAACAAAACACACTTTCGCATTTATATTAATTATAAGGCTGTTTGGAATAATCTTTTATGCAAAATGATAAAAATGCCACTGTTTTAATTTATAGTTATCGATTTAACTACATATATGTATTTACAAAATATAGACTAAAATAATACATCAAATAAAAATTAATAAACTAAATTTTACACTATAACATTATTTACTTCAAATATTCCTTCGTTATTTATTCAAGGCTTGTTTATCATAATATTATGCGTACTTAGATTTAAGAATAATGAATAAATCTAGATGTAGACTAAGTAAATTAAAAAGCAGAAATTATTTATTTATTTGAAATAAGAAATCATAAAATAAGGGATGAATGAAACAAAATAGGTATTTATATGAAGTAAGAAATTATAAAATAAAGGATGAATGAAACAAAATATATTTATATGAAGTAAGAAATAATTATAAAATAAGGGATGAATGAAACAAAATGTTTGGAAAGTATTAAAAAAATCCATACCTGTCTCCAAAAGTAAACATCACCGATCAGACCCATACTTATTGTTTATTGAACAGCGAAACTATGTGCACGGTGAGGAACACTTGGCAAAGGAATACACAGCAATATAGCCTGAAAAAGTATCACTAAATAATAACATTTGCACATGTTATCATCACTGCTGGTTATGTGAATTAACATACATTGGTATGTGTTAAGGTTTATCGCAATAACAGTAATTGACTACAGGTGCATTGTCGAGCGAAGTTTAGGTTTAAAATAACGAAACGAACGAAACTGCAATAGCCTACTCTGTAACAATCATTTTCAGACAATCGCATATCAGTATTGAAGTTTCAAGGATGAATTCTGTACATTAGGGGTTAGGGGATGAAAGTTTTTATTGATTTTGCTCCATAACTTCATCAAATCTAAACCGAATTTGATAATTCTTTCTTTATTATAAATTGTGTTCTATTAGAAATATTTTCTCCAATTTTGGTGAAGATCTACCAAATATTATCGGAGAACATAACTTCTCGCGACTAGTAGCAAGTCACTCTAAACTTTTTCCACGCGGACGAAGTCGCTGTAATCAGCTAGTTATATAATAGTATAAATTCGAATCTTTTCGGTCCAGTGTATTTATGCATATTTGTTTTATTTTTATGCTATTAAAAAACAAAATAAAAACTTCAGTAGGTATGCCACTTTACAACCTTCTCGTACCAAGATATTTTGAAGGTTAAAATGCGCAGTCGATTATAAGGCACGATTAGTTGGAAGAAGTTATGCATAAAGGATCAAGCCTAAAAATAAATATTAAGTTAAAAGCAAACAAAATGTATGTGTGTGTGTGTGTGTGTTTCTTACGCCTTCACACCACATCAAATGAACCGATTTGGCTGAAGTTTGGAATGAAGCTAGCTCACTCCTAGAATTAAAACATAGGCTACATTTTATCCCGGAAAATTAAAGAGTTCCCGCGGGAAGCGAAAAACTTTACTCTACTTACCTTACTTACTTAACTTTACTTTTTGTAATCTACGCGGATGAAGTCGCGGGCATCATCTAGTATAAGAAATACAAAAAAAAAAGTGAATACATACCAAAAATAAACATCACATAAAGCAACTATTACTAATATTTATGTTTTGAGCATGTAATAAAGGTTGGCTAAATATCACGTTTTCATTAAATATATACCTACTTGAAAAAAAAAACACATTTCTAAATATATTAAAGGACACAGAGAAATCGATTTTCTGATGTCTTTTTTCTTCATAATGTGACACTATTGTGAAGGTTAAAAACGGACGTAGTTCTTCATTATTTGATCGCTGTTTTAAAGAAAACTAACAAGCAACAAAATTCGGTCACCTAAATATTGGCGAAAAAACGTCGGCAACAAAAAATTCAAAGAATAGGTTTTCAACAATTAAAGTATAAGATTTTCAACGATATATGTTGCTATTGGATAGAATCAGGCGTTACTTTGCGGAAGTTCATGATTAGCAAGAAAAGGTTAGAGTTATTTTGCTATAATCCGCCAACAGAAAAAATCTGTATGGTCAAACATGCAGTTACAAGCTAAGCACCGCTCACCTCCCCAACTAAGCAAGCAAGCTAGCAACCAATCACATGCACCACCGCCCAAGACTTTTATACTACTCTCGACGCACGTTTTGCCCCGACACCGGAGCATCCTCAGGAGATGTCGACTTTACAATGCTTTATTATTCAGTGACTAGACTGCATGTAAGTATACCGATTAATAAAAATTCAAGAAGGACTTAAGCTATGTCGGTATATTTTTCTTTTCTTATTCTAATATTCATCTTTATTTGCAGGATGTTTGATTATTATGTCAATGTTAAAAATGGTGGAAAACTGGACCAAAAAATTATTTATCGTCAGAGAAGAAGCAACTGATTGAATTCAGTTTTTGCGTGGATATAGTTGAGGACCTGGAGATTGACATAGGCTACTTTTTATCCCGGAAAATCAAAGAGATCCCACGGGATTTTTAAAAACTAAATCCACGGGCTAGTTAACAATAATTAGTATTTTGATGAAATGATATTTGTGGTGACCGAACTTTATTGCTCGCTAGTTTATTATATTGTGTTATTTCAAGTGGTGTTGTTTCAATTGAAAAATGATTAGCATAAATTTCTCATTAATTCTTATTTTTTAATCTTTTCTTTTCTTACTATTTAATCGTGTCTGACAAAAATAACGTACACATTTACTTATCTAACATAACTTTCACTGTTCCGAGTTTCTACGATAGGTTCACTAAATACTTCATTGGAACTTATGTAGCTCAAAACATTGCAGAGAAAGCAATAAAAATCACTGTCAATTGGGTATTTAACTGTTGTCAAAATATTCATTAAGTACAATCGAAAATTTAACATGTGAGAATAACATTTGTTTTTACAGAAAATAAATCGTAAAATTTATTTTACTACGACTGTATCCGTTTCTTTCAAAAATGATATTTTGTATGGAGAGTGTATGGAGCTACTGAAACGTGACGTCATATTGCAATAGCACTCTCTTTTTCAAACAGTAAACTTAAAAACTCTTTATTTTCGAGACTAGTAAAGATATTAAAAAAAGAACAATTGCACAATATCTTAAAAGTATTTTAAGTACAAAAAAATTTTGTCAAATGCCCAATTGTTGTGAGTTTAGTTTTCTTTAATTTCGTTTTCTATTTCTTGCAACGTTTTGTCCTTAGTTTCATTTAAAACAAAATACAACATAAACAAAGCGGCGAGCATCAGAAATCCGTAGATACCAAAAGTCCCTTCAACACCAGTCTTTTCCATCATCAGTGGTGTACATTTCATGACGAGTACATATAAAACTGTGAATACTATACCAGCCGCGAATGAACCTGTACCTTTGTGTTGCAACGGGAATATTTCACCTATAATTGCGAAGCATACTGGTATAATCCCTAAGTTAACAGTGAAAACGTTTAACAAAATAAGGACAGTAGTTATCCATTGGGCAATCCCTCCAATGATATCACGGGTTTTCAACGTCGAAACGAAACTGATTAAGAACATCAAACACACAGAAGTTATTCCAGCACTATATAGCATCGTTCGTCGTTTACAACATCTAATTACATAGCAAGATATCAACAACGCGATTATAGTTAACGCATCAGCTCCTATGGTGCAATCTACAGCAATGGATTTATCTCCCGTGATCTCAGTCAGAATTTCGATCACATAAGCCAGCATGTAGTATCTCCCACACGCGTCTACCAACAAAGTTAATAAGGAAGCTATTATGAATGGTTTCATGAAATCTTTCTTCAGCATTTCCTTAAGAACAGTTTTCATATCTCTCTTGTTCGTTGTCTGATCATTTCTTTTGATTTGGGTGGATATTAAATCTTCTAACTCTTTCATGTTCTTTGGACTTTCCCCGTAAAGGTAGTTGTGGGATTTGTCACATTCAGCGTATCTACCTTTGAAAGCCAAGAACGCGGGACTCTCCGGCCACATGAGTGTCATTATGATCGAAATTGTGTGAGGAACTATTGCAAGAGTAGCAATCTGTCTCCAGGTCCAACATAAAGCTAGGGAGTGGCATAGCAGCGAACCGATGGCAGCGGAGAACTTTTTGAGAATGATGAAGTAGCCCCGACGTTTCGGGTGAGAATATTCCCCAATCATTATGGATCCAACGTACATCATACACACTAGACTTCCTTGCAGAACTCTTGCAACATATAAACAGGTGACACTATTTGCAAGAGCCAAGACTAGGAAACCGACCGCGCAGCAGAAATTTATCGCAATGTGTACAATTTTGCGGCCGTAAATTTGCATGATATATGGCACTGTGCAGAACCCCAATATGCCTGAAAATCCAGTGCTGGCGGCTAAAATAAACAAAGATATCTTTAGTCTCCACTCCATTATTTTACCGATATAAACTATACAATTAATATATAAATATTTTACATCAGAACGTAAATAAACTGTATGCATTTTGTTCCATATAAAATAACCTACTTTTATTCGTGCCATAAAAACAACTGCAGATTCGAATGAATAGCTTAAATAATAATATAAAGGTAAAAATTATTTTTACAAAACGACTTCAAACGCTATTACAAAGTATATCAATTCCAATTGTGCCTACAAAATTTGAAGAGTTCCCTAGATTTCTCCAGGAACCCATCTTCAGATCCTGACCTAATGACACCATTGTCATCTCATCATCTGGGAAGTATACCCTTTCAAACAAAAGGAATTTTCCAAATCGGTCCAGGCGTCTTCGAGTAAATCAAAAAAATCAAAATCAAAATTTATTTATTTCATGTAGGCCAACTTGTAGCTCTTATGACACGTCATAAATCTACCACCGGTTCGGAATGCAGATTCTGCTGAGAAGAGCCGGCAAGAAACTCAGCAGTTGCTCTTTTCCAAAAAAAAATTTTTATTACAATGGTTAACAAAACTATGCTATGCACACAATGTTTCCCCAAAGAAGTTTCAAAAATTCACACCTACCACAACCTAGTACTCACTACACAAGTAATCTTTTTTGTACGCGATTTGGATGTACACTACGTAACCACAAGTAAGCCTGGCAATAGACGTCCGTTTTTGTTTCCGATTGTCTGATCAGGCAACCGGATCGTATTTACTCGATACACATCCGATTTTTCCGTCAGGCTTTTTCTGAACTCAGTCGTTCCCGAGCTATCATCCCGAGTGCTTGCGTTTGGAGCAAAGCAGAAGAAAAGAAGATGGATGACGAGTTAATAGAAATAGAAATATTTCTTATTCAAATAAACTTTTACAAGTACTTTTGAATCGTCAATGAATCTACCACTGGTTCGGAATGCCGTTCCTGCCGAGAAGAGCCAGCAATAAACTCGGCGGTCGCTCTTTTCAAAAAAAATTTTTTTTACAATAGGTAACAAAACTATGCTATGTATACAGTGTTTCCACAATAAAGTTTCAAAAATGCAAAACAATCCAATGCATGTTAAGACAGGCAGGCAAAAGCAGACCCATTCCCGTTGGTGGCACCCGTTCACGAGCATGACGCAGGATCCAGCCATTGCTTCGCTCAACCATATTTGAGGGAACGTAACAACCCGCACCACACGACACCACCACAGAAATTTTAAAGAGAGGAAAGAGAAAGAAGAAAAAACGTCGCTATTTTGGATTCATCCAATTAATTTGACAAGACTTACTGAGAGTCATTTCTATTTAAAACATCCAAAATAATTCATAATAATAATAATTTTATTATTATTCTGAATTATTAGTAGTGCCCTGCTCTACTGGGATCGGTCAATTATCACTGATAGGTATATTGTAGCCAATAGACCTGATATAGTGCTAGTTGACCGATCAGCGCGTCGAGCGATAATTGTCGATATCACAATTCCACATGATGATAATCTGGTGAAGGCGGAAAAAGAAAAATTGTCAAAATATTTAGACCTTGCCCACGAGATTACCGCCATGTGGAATGTTGATTCAACGATTATAGTGCCGATGGTCGTTTCGGTCAATGGTCTCATAGCGAAAAGTTTCGATCAACATCTTAAGAAACTTTCGCTTAATACTTGGATCAAGAGCAGGATACAGAAGGCGGTACTCCTTGAGACGGCACGCATTGTGAGGAGGTTCCTCACTCTGGAGCCCTGACCACTGGCTGCTTGGGTCCCTATCCCGCAGCAAGTGGGACCCATTCGTTTTATTGTTTTTAATTATGTTTTTATATTTATATTTGTATATGTATATTTGTAAACATTTTTAAAAATAATAGGATGAATGTGTATGAAAATAAATGAGAGAAATAATAATTTTATTATTATGAATTATTTTATTTTATTATTTTTTTTTTTATTTTTTTTCATAATTTTCGCCCATTATTCGAACCACAATGATGCGTCCACACAGTGTCAGCGCTAGATTTTTTGGGCCCTAAAAATCCCAATCAGCAAAATTCCGCCCTAAATTTAGGGCTAAAAGCCCTAAGTTGGGAACCCTGACTGGCAAAATCGGAAGGAGTAACCGGATGTCTATTTTGTCTCATACTAGAAGTATGTAGACCGCGCCTTCAGGCAACCGGACCGACAGTAAAATCGGAAACGCCTCGCGCCCGTTTCCGACTCGGACGTCCGATCCGGCCACCGGATCGGACGTGTATTGACTGTTCATACAAAGTAATGGCTTCAACGCCTTCCGGTAGCCTGATCAGGCTACCGGATCAGACAATCGGATGAAAAAACCGGACGTGTATTGCCTGGCTTAGCCAGCTCACGCGCCCTCGTGAATTGCACGAACTATACCTATAAATGCAAGTGTAATTGCTTGTTGGATTGTCCTTCAATCAAACTGTAACAGAGCTACGGATCAACGTGATTTTTCGCAGGGGTATATTTTTGAGAATCTAGTTTTTTATCCCGCGAAATCAAAAAGTTCCCGTAGGATTTCAAACAGTAAATCCACGCGGATAAAGTCGTGGGCATCAACTAGAAGCTTGAATAAGCTAATACAATATTATAGCACATAGGCTACATGTTATCAAAGAAAATTATAGAGTTCAAGCAAAAATCAAAAACCCACAGGATCATCTTTCACTAACAAAATAAGTACTCACCTGTCTCCAAAAATAAACATCACGAAAGCATCCCATGGTTTAAATAATAGAAAATTGGTCGTTTCTTTCAATTTTATCACTTCAAAACATAGCACTATCTAAAAAACGTTTTGTTAAATAAAAATTCATTCTAGTTTTTGCACATGTGTTTTTTTCAACCGTGTGATAATGTGAAGGTTTATTAACCAATGATGTTCGATTGATATCGATAGTTAAAACTATCGAGCTGGCAGCTACGAGGTAACTTGGGCTTAACTTAAAAGGATTAGTTTGGCCATCCAAATGGGCAACGCTACTAGCAACTTTATCCAAGTTGACCAAGTACCAAACCACAATGCAGTGACTTCGATGTAGTTTTTGATTTAATTTACTTCCAATATTAGCAGTAACTTTTAGTTTATTTTATAAATCACTAGTTGATGTTCGCAGCTTCACCCGATTGGATTTAGTTTTTAAAATCCCGCGGACACTGTTTAATTTTCCGCGATATAATTTAGCCTAAGTCACACTCTTGCAGGGCTAGCATAGGCGGGAGAAATTTTATCCCCGGGAAAAGGATAAACTGTTTATCACCCGTCGAGCATGGGCACAGAGGTGGAAATAACACTCAGTGGATATACTTATAGGAACATATACATCGCCTTCTCCTCTGTCGCCATGCTTTAGCATAGGGAAAAGATAATTTTATGCCCTGTCAGTGGATAAAATCGGGGGATAATTTTTTTATCTCCTGCCCATGCTAACTATGCTGGTCCTCAACTACCTATACCCATGCAAAAAATGATGTCGATCCGTTGTTTTGTTGCGGCGTGATTGAAGGACAAACAAAAGGATTTATAATATTAGTAAGGATTTAGCCGCTATTTAGGTTTAAATTATGTAATAGAGATTTTTTTAAATAACTATCGATTGTCACCGATAACTTGTGAACATCGACAACATTCCGATCACTAGTCGTTAATATTTATTATATGCAAATACAACGTAAAACCAGTATTTGGGAGGAATATCTTCCCTCCGCCATTATCTAAGTGACCTAGGTCAAAAAGTTCTACGATAAAAATATACAGCATAACTAATGCATATTTGTATACCTACATGTACAATTTTTCAATCAGATAAATAGTTAACTACAATAATTATAGTTCTTGCAATAAATTCTCTTTTTTAAAATTAAAAAAATAAAATTAAAAAAAAATTAAAAAAAAAAACGAGGGCGCGCGAGCTTTACTTGTGGTTACGTCGTGTACATGCACATTGCGTAAGTGTGCGTGCCTATCAGGAGCCTAGGTGGGAGCGGTCAGGCGCGAACAAGCCTTCGCTCCCACTTATATTGATACGACACACACACAACTGTGTGTGTGTCGTTAAAAGTGAATTGCAAGAACTATAGTAATAATAAATCTAATTATAACTTAATATAAAAATAATTCAAAAAATAATTTAAAATAATAATACTATGAAATATTTCGAATAATTAACTAAAATATACTATGTTTCTAATAGGTAAATAACATTTGCGCTATCTATCAACTTAACTTAACGCCTTTAAATTCGTTTTCTATTTCTTGTAAAGTTTTATCCTTAGTTTCATTTAATATAAAATATAATATCAACAAACCGGCAGTGACATGGAGTCCATAGATACCAAAAGTCCCTTCTACTCCAGTCTTCTCCATCATCAATGGTGTGAATTTCAGGACGAGTACATACAAAATAGTAAATACTATACCAGTTGCGAATGAACCAGTACCTTTATGTTCCAAGAGAAATATTTCGCCAATAATGGCAAAACATACTGGTACAACGCCTACGTTAACAATAAAAACGTTTAATAATATAAAAATAACAGTCATCCATTGAGCAGCATCTCCAATATTTGGAAGAGTTTTCAAAAAAGCGACTAAACTAGTTAAAAACATTAAACAAACAGAAGTTAATCCAGCAGTGAAAAGCAAAGTTCGTCGTTTAAAACAACGAATTACATAGCACGATATCAGCAACGCTATTGTAGTCAACGTGTCAGCTCCGATGGTACAATATGCAGCAATGGACTTATCTCCCGTGATTTCAGTCAGAATTTGGATTACATAAACTATCATGTAGTACCTTCCACACGCTTCCACTAACAGAGTTAACAGAGAAGCTATTACGAACGGTTTCGTGAAATCTTTCTTCAACAGTTTCGTTATCACAGTCTTCCAATTTTTCTTGTTTCTCGCCTGTTCTCTTCTTTCTGTTTGGGTGGCTATTAGGTCTTTCAATTCTTTTTTATTCGTTAAAGTATCCCCGTTCAACCACATGTACGATTTGATACACTCATCGTATCTTCCATTGAAAGCCAAAAACGCTGGGCTTTCAGGCCATGCAAATGTTATTAATATAGCTATAAGGGAAGGAAATATAGCAAACACAGCGATTTGTCTCCAGGTCCAACAGAGAGCCATAGAGTGGCACATCAGCGAACCAACGGCGACTGAAGATTTTTTGAGCGTCATAAAATATCCCCTTCTCTTCGGGCTTGCATATTCTCCCATCATTATAGACGTGACATACACTCCACAAACTGACCACCCTTGAATGATTCTTGCCACGTACAAAACAGGGACGCTTTGCGCTTGAGTAAAGATAAGGAAACCAACGCTGATGAAGAGGTTCAATGCGATGTGCATAGTTTTCCGGCCCAGAGTTTGCATCATGAATGGAACCAAGGTAAATCCCACCATGGCCGATAATCCATTACTGGCAGCTGAAACAGATAAAAAATTTTGTTGAAATTTTTTAGCGAATGGATAATTTTTTGTTAACTTTTTTATTTTTATTTTTAGCAAGCAAACGAGCAGGCGGGTCACCTGATGTTAGGTGATTACCGCCGCCCATGATCATTTGTATCGTTTGTATTTGTATATTTGTGTGTTTGTGTTGTAGCACCTGAGGCACCACCAATGCGTTGCCGGCTTTTTAGGAATTTGTTGGTCAGCCCCTTGAATAACCCCATGTTGTAATTCAGTGGGAACAACGTCGTAGGAAGTTGGTTCCACAGTTTTGCTATAGTTCTTTAAATTCACGAGGGCATGTGAGCTTTACTTGTGGTTACGTCGTGTACATGCACATTGCGTAAGTGTGTGTGCCTGTCAGGAGCCTAGGTGGGAGCGGTCGGGCGCGAGGAAGCTGTCGCTCCCAGTTATACTGGGTTGTAACTCATGAGTTGCAAGAACTATAGTATTGTTTTGCAACACATTACAAAAATATATTATACACTGCTCGCTATAGTAGGTACTCGCGCATTATCAACGCAACGACAACGTAATGTATCGTGTTCACTGACGTAACGTTTGCTTGTCGTGATCCTATGTTTCATAGCGTATCGATGGCGTTGTGTACATGTGTTGTACGTTGCCTGTAGGGAGTTTGTTTTAGTGTGGGAACGAATAGCAAACCTGAGATGAATGGGTGTGCGGTTTGTTTGTATGCGAAATAGTTGTAGAGATAGGTTTTGCGAATTAAATGGTGGAAGTCAAGCGGCGACACTGATCCTGGTACAAAATAGGTACTAGGGCTCTTCTAACCTTATTTACCTATTCAGTGGACTTAACTTACCAATCCAAGAAGCTTCCTCTGGTGTCGCACGTATTCCTGTAGTGTTCGGGGAAAGGATGGCAGGTTGCAGCACGGAAGGAAATGACAGCATGAAGCCAGTGCCCACAGAATGTATGCAGTCCGCTATAAGCACGAGACTCTGAAAATTATTGGTGAACTAGATGATATCTTGCTGGAGTGGCGACCACGCACCGGGAAGCGCAGTGTTGGCAGACCCCCCACTAGGTGGACCGACGACATCAAACGAGTCGCAGGGAGTCGCTGGATTCGAGCGGCGCAAGACCGAGATCTGTGGAGGTCCATGCAAGAGACTTATGTCCAGCTGTGGACGTCCATAAGTTGAAGAAGAAGAAAGAAGATGATATCCGCGACTTCATCCGCGTGGTTAAGATTTCAATTCCGACGGGAACGTAGGCTATGTATTAAAAATGTAGCCTGTCTATTAATCCTGGGTGTGTAACACACACACAGACACCCACACACACACACACACAACATCCAAGCCTTGTTTTTAATAGAAAATATATAAATGATGTAAAATTTAGGTCAGGGAATAATTTCACACAAAAAAAAAAACACTTACCTGTCTCCAAAAATAAACGTCATCGATCAATCTCATGTTAGAATTAAGTAAAATTCTGTCTAGAAAACTGTTACAAAAAAAAATAGTATAAGTATATGTAGGGACTTACATTAAAAACAAAACTGAAAAAGTTTATATCAGTAAAATGATCACGTTACATTGTAAGTACCTATTATTCTACACGTGCTGTCGTTTTAACAGTAACATGTCTTGTTGAGCTGGATAATATAAAACAATATTAAGTGGTTCTATAAACGATTATAACGTAAGTAGGTATGTGTTACGCTTTATCGCATTAAGTGCCTAATTAAAATATTTACGTTAAGCCGTCTTTAAGTGTAACAATACAATATTAGATTAGCAATTGTTTGATCTTCGACATTGTTGTGAATTGACATTATAAAGGTTTAGGTTAGGTTTGAAGAATTTATTCTCAAAGAAAAAGCACACTTACAGAAAGCTTAAGACTATAATAATATTTTAAAAAAATGTTAAAAAGCCGACTTCAAACGCTACTTAAAAGTATCTTATTATAGTGCTCTTATAGGAGTTCCGTCCTCCATCTCCGAAGATATTTATCAGATCTTCACCAAATTTAAATGGGACCAACCTGCCGATGCGTCCTTTCAAATTAAAAAAAAATATATGTATATGGAAATCAGTTCAGATTTGACGGAGTTATGGAGTAACATCGCCAAAAAATAAATACGTGTCGAAATGAGAACCTCCTCTTTTTTGAAGTTGGTTAAAAAGACTAAGTAGGTAATTACTAGTCACAGGTATTTTGAAAATGCATTCTATGTTTTTTTTAAAGTTACAAATGACAATGACAACAAACAACAATAACAATATCTTGAGGTAGACTATCATATAGCAGTGTTCCTTCAAATTGTACACTTTTCGCACCATATGTTTTAATATGAGTATTATATTATCGCTGTCTCTGTAACTGCCTCGTTAGTCTAGTGGTTAGTATGTTCGTCTGCAGATGACAAAGTCCCAGGTTCGAATCAGTCGGCCGAAAAATGTATTGGGTTTTTCTATCAAGGAATCGAAGTATAACGCTTGAAACGGAAGTTCCTAACAAGGTTCCGCTCTACACGCAAGCTGGTAAACAACCAATTAATATGGGAGTGCTTAGTTATCATTTTTTGTACCTACTGGTAATTGTTTTTGATGGTTGAATTATGACACCCTTTCACAGCACAATAGGTACTTACGTCATTTATTAATAATTTTCTGCAATCACAAAGCTGAAATAGAAAAGGGCGGTACACACAGTCCGAAGAGCTCATGATCGACGGGGTCCCAAGGTGCTCGATTGGTGACCCTGCACCGGAGACTATGTGGACTGACGAAATCAGACGCTGGGTACAGGCGGCACAAAACCAACGCCTGTGGAAGTCCATGCAAGACTCCATGCATGCATGACTTCCCATGCTGACATGTGTTAGATTATATGTATTGTATTTTTGAAGCTTCACTGTGGAAGCACTGTATACTTAGCTTAGTTTTATTACTTATTGTAAAATTAGTTTATTTTATTTTTTGAAAAGAGCAACTGCTGAGTTTCTTGCCGGTTCTTCTCAGCAGAATCTGCATTCCGAACCGGTGGTAGATTTGTGACTTATCATAAGTGCTACAGGGTAGCCTACATGAAATAAATAAATTTTGAATTTTGAATTTTTTTGAATTTTAGAGAATGTTGTCAAGCTGTGGCAAGACAAGAGCCTCTAAGGCAAGAGCACTCTCTATATTATTTCAACCTTAGATTATCTATTATCTTCGGCGGAAAGACTTTGTTTTACAATGTTGTGTCTTCAAGTTAAATATACTTAATTAAATAATATTAGGAGCTTATGTTTTAGATTGACGAGCGTATAATTAATCCCATTGCAATCTCTTATGTTAAGTCCAATCACACTATTATGTGGCGACCTTGTTCAGTGCCACATGCATGGGACAGGAAACCATTTAGTGTACAGTTAGGGACAGATCCCGTTAGAGATCCTTTAGTTCTTTTGCACAAGTTACTGCCATTGTTATTAGCATGCAGTTACGAATCCTTAGATCTTTTGTAAAAATTATTGCCATTGTTATTTGTGTACTTACAGTTAGGGATGGATCCCGTTAACGAATCTTTAGATCCTTTGCGCAAGTAATTTTGTTAACGTAAATTAGTATTGCTTCTATTGTAAAGAGTGTAACGTATTGTATTAAGTAGGAACTAGGCACTAAAGCTTTCTTTTTTATTGTTAGCCAGTAACGTTTATTTTTTAAGTTATTCCCATGTTCCCCTACTCCTCAACTCATTGTACAATTTTGTTTATAAGCCTCGACTTTGGATTGTTAAAGAGAGACTCGCAATATACTCACGGTAACACGCATCGAGTTACGAGCACGCGTTTCATTTTCTCTCCGCATCAACCCTAAGTGTATAACCCAGCCAGAGCGCCGACATTGGTGACCCCGACGTGATCGTTTTTTATCGTCTAACGTGCGCTTGGGGTTTATTAGGGTATTTTTTTGTGCCGCGGAGTGTTAATTAGTGTTAAAGACTTGTATTTAATCGACAATTTGTGTACTGTAAGTGGTAATATTTAAATAATTTTAAAATGATTGGAACTAGTCAACCTAACGGGGATACGCTCGCAGAAATCGCAGACCTCGTTGCAGAAAATATGAGACTGCGGTGTGCGAGGCCATCGTCCGCCATGCCAGCAGCTACTGCCGCGAACCCCGCGGATGATCACTTGCGGCGCCTAGAGGACGATGTATCATCCCTAAAAGACCTCCTGAAGAATATGGTTCAACAACAAGTTTCCATTTATAGCACCGAGCGAAGTAGAAGGCCGCGCTCACACAGCCATATGCGCTCGCGATCGACGTCGAGGGACCGACCAGAGGGCTGGTTATGTTGGTACCACTATAAATACAGATCGAAGGCCAGCAAATGCATACAACCGTGTGCGTTTAAATCACACCCGCAGCAGGGAAACGCCAGCGGGAGTTACTAGCGGCGAGTGACGTTATCCCGCTCAATCCAACGCGTCGCATCTTTATAACGGACCGAAAAAGTAAGGTGACATATTTAATTGACAGTGGTGCGGATCTTTGTGTTTATCCGAAATCATTAGTTCATACGGCTCGCAAAATGTCTGCCTATGAACTAGTGGCCGCCAATGGGACACCGATCGCAACGTACGGTACTGTCGCCTTGACTCTTAACCTTGGACTGCGACGCGACTTCCCATGGGTATTTGTTGTGGCGGATGTATCTACGCCAATCATCGGGATGGATTTTCTAGCGCATTATAACCTAATGATCGACGCGAGGAACAAAGGCATTGTTGACGGTATCACTCAGTGTACGGTTAAAGGACACGTGGCTGGGTGTAATCAAACAACAGTTAAAACGGTGAACGGCACATCACCTTATCACGATCTCCTAGCGAAGTACATTGATATTACGCGCCCGGATGGAATCGTGAAGGAAGTAAAGCACAACACGAAGCACCACATTTTAGTGACACCAGGGCCTCCTGTAGCACAGAAGCCGAGACGTCTGGCACCTGATCGCCTTGTAGCAGCTAAGAAGGAGTTTGAGACGATGGTGAAGTTAGGCATTGCGCAACCATCTAAGAGTCCGTGGGCTGCACCGCTTGTCATGGTACCGAAGCCACCGGTACGCAGTAAACTGGAGACACCCTCACCGTTCGCCATGCCTGAACCTGGAGAGGCTACGACGGTGGAGCACCGACCTTGTGGTGATTATCGCCAGCTGAACGACCGGACGATACCAGATAAATATCCAGTGCGACATATTCAAGACTTTGCACAGTGCTTAAGTGGTAAAACAGTGTTTACAAAGTTAGATTTAGTGCGTGCGTTTAATCAAATACCGATCGCAGCGGAGGATATACCAAAGACAGCTATAACTACGCCGTTCGGACTGTTTGAGTTTAGATATATGACATTCGGTCTTCGAAATGCAGCTCAAACGTTTCAACGATTTATGGACGAAGTGTTATGTGAATTAGATTTTTGTTATTGTTATATAGATGATATTTTAATCGCATCAAGTGACGAAGATGAACATTTAAAACACTTAGAGACTGTATTTAATAGATTAAGAAAATACGGTGTTGTGATAAACCCGGCAAAATGTGTATTCGGTCAAGCCGAGATCGAGTTTTTAGGGTACCTAGTCTCACCGGCAGGTACACGACCCTTACCTGAGAGAGTAAACGCAATACGTACTTTCCCGCTACCTGCCACCGCGAAAGAATTGCGACGTTTCTTAGGTACGCTTAACTTTTATAGAAGGTTCATACCTAACGCAGCGGTTAGTCAGGCCAGCTTAACTGAGATCTTAGGTAGTAAAAAAGGCAAAACACCTGTTAGTTGGACAGATGAGGCCAGGCGTGATTTTGAAACTTGTAAAGAAAGCCTTGCCGAAGCAGCATTATTATCTCATCCGCTTGTTAACGCCGAGTTAGCTATTTTTTCGGACGCCTCGGAGAAGACAATAGGAGCGACCTTGCAACAAAGGGTAGATAACAGTTGGCAACCTCTCGGATTCTTTTCAAAGAAATTGACCACAGCCCAAAAGAACTATTCAGCATACGATCGTGAACTACTCGCGATCTATGCTGGGGTCAAGTATTTTAGGCATTATATCGAAGCGCGTCACTTCATTATCTTTACGGATCATAAACCGATTACCTACGCCTTTAGGAAGAAAGAGCAACAATGCACGCCTAGGCAGTTTCGGTACTTAGACTTTATTGGTCAATTTACTACGGACATACGTCACGTTAGCGGGGAGTTGAATGTCCCGGCTGACATGCTCTCACGTATCGAATCCGTTCATAGCGACATTGATTGGGAATCTCTCGCGGTTTCACAGAGAAACGACCCACAACTTAAGTCATTAATTGAAAACAATAGTTCGTCATTGCAGTTACGACTTATCCAATTACCTGGTAGCAACCAGCTTATCTATTGTGATGTTTCGACGCAGGTTGCAAGACCTTATCTTACCGAGCCATTCAGAAAGATCGCATTCCTTAAGTTGCATAGGAATTCGCACCCGGGCGGTAAAGCCACTACCAAACTTGTTTCTAAGCGTTTTGTATGGCCGTCCATGAATTCAGATTGTAAACAGTGGGTTAAAACTTGTTTAGATTGCCAACGATCTAAAGTAAATCGACACGTCATTACCTCTCCCGGAGCTTTCGCGCCACCGTCGTCACGGTTTGATCACGTACATATAGACATAGTTGTTATGCCTTACTCGGAGGGATATCGTTATTGTCTAACTTGCGTTGACCGATTTTCCAGATGGCCGGAAGCTATTCCTATTGAGAACCAAGAGGCAGAGACTGTAGCTCGCGCGTTTTATTCCAATTGGATTGCACATTTTGGAATCCCGTTAAACGTGACGACAGATAAAGGCCGGCAATTTGAATCACATCTGTTTAGAGAACTTAATGCTCTAACAGGTACGAAACATTTTAAAACTTGTGCATATCACCCCTCCTCTAACGGTATGGTAGAACGTTTTCACCGTCAGTTGAAGAGCGCAATAAAATGTCACGGCTCTAGGCACTCTAGTTGGACGAAAATCTTACCAACTGTTATGCTAGGTATTAGGGCATCGTGGAAGGATGATCTTCAAGCTACATCCGCGGAATTAGTTTACGGACAGAGCTTACGCCTTCCCGGAGAGTTCTTAACGGCTAGTACGTCGCGTAATACGTCGCCGAGTGAGTTCGTAAAAGAGCTATGTAATAATTTCAATCAACTCAGACCTATTCCTGGTACGCAACATGGCCAGAGAAGTACCTTTATTTATAAAGACCTAGCCACAACTAGTCATGTGTTTGTTAGAAATGATACGGTAAAGGCACCGTTACAGCAACCGTACGATGGGCCGTTTAGAGTAATTAGCAGGACAGACAAAACCTTCGTATTAGATATTCGTGGCCGCTCGACCACGGTATCGGTCGATAGGCTCAAACCTGCGTACGTGTTACGGGAACCGGAACACCATCCCGATAGTAACGTAAGCGACGATTCGCCCGAATTTTTTATTCGTAGTAATCGGCAACCTCAGGAAGTAAGCATGAATCATGATTCGGATTCGAACGCCGTGCCTGAGACGATCTCCAATAGCGTAACGTCAAATTCACCGGACGTGAACGCACAACGCCCGGCTCCACGCCGGTCTGGTAGATGCGTTCGTTTTCCTGATTACTACCAGGCTGGTTTGCAGTGATTTTTCGTAATGGTTTGCAGTGATTTTTCGTAATTCAGATCATTGTACTTAGTTTTTGGTGTAAGTTTGTGTTTATTTTATTGTGTTGATCTGAATTACTGGTAAGGGGGTACCTGTGGCGACCTTGTTCAGTGCCACATGCATGGGACAGGAAACCATTTAGTGTACAGTTAGGGACAGATCCCGTTAGAGATCCTTTAGTTCTTTTGCACAAGTTACTGCCATTGTTATTAGCATGCAGTTACGAATCCTTAGATCTTTTGTAAAAATTATTGTTATTTGTGTACTTACAGTTAGGGATGGATCCCGTTAACGAATCTTTAGATCCTTTGCGCAAGTAATTTTGTTAACGTAAATTAGTATTGCTTCTATTGTAAAGAGTGTAACGTATTGTATTAAGTAGGAACTAGGCACTAAAGCTTTCTTTTTTATTGTTAGCCAGTAACGTTTATTTTTTAAGTTATTCCCATGTTCCCCTACTCCTCAACTCATTGTACAATTTTGTTTATAAGCCTCGACTTTGGATTGTTAAAGAGAGACTCGCAATATACTCACGGTAACACGCATCGAGTTACGAGCACGCGTTTCATTTTCTCTCCGCATCAACCCTAAGTGTATAACCCAGCCAGAGCGCCGACAATTATAAAAGCGAAAGTTTGCGAAAGCGAATACACATACATATATGTGTATGTGCATGTTTGTTAACTACTCCTTCCACAACGAATAAACCAGAACGAGTGAAATTTGGAATGGAGATAGCTCATTCATACCAAGGAACTACTAGACGATGCCCGCGACTTCGTCCGCGTGAATTTAGTTTTTAAAATCCCGCGGGAACTCTTTGATTTTCCGGGATAAAAAGTAGCCTATGTTTTAATCCAAGGTATAATCTATCTCCATTTTAAATTTCAGCCAAATCGGTCGAGTAGTTTTTGCGTGAAAGAGTAACGAACATACACACACACACACACACATACAAACTTTCGGCTTTATAATATTAGTGTGATGTGATGTGATAGGCTACATTTTATCCCGGAAAATTAAAGAACTCTCGCGGGAACAAAAAATCTTTATATACACGGACGAAGTCGCAGGCATCATAATATAGTTATTATTATAAACTAGCGGACGCCCGCGACTTCGTCCGCGTTCCTAAATCCCCTCAGTTTAGGTGGGCAGAAACTCTGCAGCATCAGGATTGAGGAGTTGGGTCCTGGAATTCAACGGTGTAGTCTTTACTTGGTACCTACAGTAACTATTCATAATCGACAGTTCCTAAATCCCCACAGTTTAGGAGGGCAGTGCCCCTCCAGCATCAGGATTGAAGAGTTGGAACCCATTATGGGAGCATTTTGCTAAGTTTTTGTTTCAATTGAAAAAAGATTCACGCAAATCGGTTAAGAAATCACGGAGATATCGATATACAGAGGTAGAAAAACACAACTTCTTCTCCTCCTTTTTCGAAAGTCGGTTAAAAAAGTAGCCTATACTATGCCCGCTAATATCAGCTATCTACCAGTGAAAGTCCCGTCAAAATCGGTCTAGCCGTTCCCGAGATTAGCGGCAACAAACAGACAAACAGACAGACAAAAATTTTAAAAATTGTTTTCTTGTTATAAGTACCGTATTTACTTTCGTATGTAGTTAGTAAAAAGCTGTTCTTTTGATATAAACAGACACTTCAATTTTATTTATTTGTATAGATAGATAGCAAATTATTAAATAGTGAACAAAATCAATAAAAGTCTGTTGCGTTTTTCTATATAATTATACACTTCTTTAAATTTTATCATTCTATTTCCACGTACGTCGCCATATTTGCCACTCCGCAAACGTTAAAGCCTCTTTGGATCCTGTAAAAAATATCAATAATAAATATACCTTTATAATTTAACTTTTGCCTTTGAAAATCCTATCAAATATTTTTTTTATATGAATAGCGGGCAAACGAACAGACGCGTCACCTGATGTTGAGTGATTACCGCCGATATTTAATTGCACCGAACAGTCAGAGGTGCCACGTATCGAACCTGTGACCCCTCGAACGGGAGATCACAGTTTTAGACCACTAGGCCTAAAACCTCCCTAATGATAACTGGGGAGGGAAAAGTCAGTTCTTTGCCAGTCCACTAGTTGCATTAGATACTGGTGTAGTAGATGTATTGTCTGGTGGGAGGCTTTGGCCGTGGCTAGTTACCACCCTACCGTCATCGACGTGCCGCCAAGCGATTTAGCGTTCCAGCACGATGGCGTGTAGAAACTGATTAGGGGTTTGGGTTGAATTTACACTGCCATACCCCTTCCAAGTTAGCCCGCTACCATGTTAGACTGCATCGTCACTTACCATCAGGTCAGATCGAAGTCAAGGGTTATCTTTTCATCGGATAAAAAAAAAGATACAACTTTACCTCATGTACCCATCCTCCCCCCATTTTTTGCCCCACCAGTTGAGTAGAATCCAATATTCCGGGGTATACCCAACTAGCAGCATCGCGTGGTTCAGTTTCCAGGGCACGCAGAATGGGTCGTTGTAGATACCACTTCTGAAATCATAAATTCATTGGTTTGGTTTGTCCTTCAATCACGCTGCAGCAGACCTATGTATCGACGCGGTTTCTTGCATTGGTATAGTTGAGAACCAAGAGTGAGTGAGATAGGCTATTTTTTATTCCGGAATATCAAAGAGTTCTCGCGGAATTTTAAAAATCCACGCGAATGAAGTCGCGACCATCGGCTAGTGAAATAAATATATATGAAAAGAATAAGAATGTATTTATTGACATGGAAAGTATGTTGTATGAATATGTTTATTAGTCCTTATCATCTGCGCTAGGAAAACCTGTGTTGCAGACGATAGTTCCTTCCAGGAATATTCCATAAAATAAATTGCTTAAGTTAAATTAATGTGTATGTCAGTGCGTGTGAGTGCGCGTGCGTGTGTGCGTGAGTGAGTGTGTGTAAACTAATACGGAGTGCATGAATATAATTTTGAATTTTAAAAAATTTGTAAGGACAACCTACCTGTAAAGTTGGAAGGTAAAAGGGGAAGCGTTGACAGCCACGGCCAACGGCCCTATAGTGGCCACCGCTCGCTCCATGGCCTCCTCATCACCCGCTGGCAGCGTGGCCCAACGACGCGCTCTCACCCTGGCCGTGTGTCTGTTATAGTGGCAACGACCTTTCTATGACCAAACAATAATAATGTTAGAATTTGGACACCATTTCCACAAAGATACGCCATCTGCCCTTTCTTTGACCAAACAATATAATAATGTTAGAATTTGGCCACCATTTTCACAGAGATAAGCTTTTTCAATGACCAATCAATAATACTGTCAGAATTTTGCCACCATTCCCGCAGAGATAAGTCTTCTGCCCTTTCTTTGACCATACAATAATAATGTCAGAATTTGTCCCACATTTCCACAGAGATAAGCCATCCGCCCTTTCTAAGTCCAAACAATAATAGTAATGTCAGAATTTGTCCACCGTTTCCACCGTTATAAGCCATCTGCCTTTTCTATGACCTTCCATCGCAATCCGCAACCCAAGCTACCATCTCTGAAGCCCTTGTTTAGAAGAACATCACAAATAACTGAAACCTACCCTCCCAACGTAAGGATAATACGTTTCCGTCGTCAGTCCATCTCTTGCCGCGTACCTGAGCGCCGCTTGCAGTGATCCGCCATCGCAGCCCAAGTTTCCATCTCTGAAACTACAGTCCACTATCTGTTGTGGGCTGGAAGAATGTAATAGGTAAACAAGTGAAATTTTGAGAGAATGTGTATTTTTGTTGCCGCTATAACAACAAATAATAAAAACACATAATGATAATCTGGTGAAGGCGGAAAAAGAAAAATTATCAAAATATTTAGACCTTGCCCACGAGATTACCGCCATGTGGAATGTTGATTCAATGTTGTAGTTCCGATTGTCGTTTCGGTCAATGATCTTATAGCGAAAAGTTTCGATCAGCACCTTAAGAAACTTTCGCTTAGTACTTGGATCAAGGGCAGGATACAGAAGGCGGTACTCCTTGAGACGGCACGCCTTGTGAGGAGGTTCCTCACTCTGGAGCCCTGACCATTGGCTGCTTGGATCCTATCCCGCAGCTAGTGGGACCTACTTCATTGTATTATTTTTGAGGATGTTACATAGGAATATTGTATTTTTGTAAACATTTTTTAAAAATGGTGCGGGTTGTTACGTTCCCTCAAATATGGTTAAGCGAAGCAACGGCTGGATCATGCGTCATGCTCGTGAACGGGTGCCACCAACGGGAATGGGTCTGCTTTGTCTTCCCATCTTGACATGTGTTGGATTATATTATGTATTGCATTATTGAAGCTTCACTGTGGAAGCACTGTATACATAGCATAGTTTGGTTACCTATTGTAAAATTATTTTATTTTTTGAAAAGAGCAACTGCTGCGTTTCTTGCCGGTTCTTCTCAGCAGAATCTGCATTCCGAACCGGTGGAAGATTTATGGCGTGTCATAAGAGCTACAAGGTGGCCTACATGAAATAAATAAATTTTGAATTTGAATAATAAATGTAAATGTGTGTGAAAATAAATGGTAGTAAGCAAAATTAATAATTAATTAATTAATTCTGTGGGTACCTCAATTCCTTCCAGTTTCTGTGCTTCTTGTACAACTGCGCCTGCAACGCGTGCGCGATCGCGAAAGCGTAGCAGGCGCCGCAACGCCACTGTTCCTCGCGCTTCGGTTTGTAGCCCTCCGCACGCCAATCCACCTGCAATGTAACGACCATTGGTTACAACTGCACAGAATGCCAGAAAATATCAGATTTCAACCACGCAATCTTGACTAAGCGATGAAATATAACATGCCCGAAACTTCGTGTCAAGCGCGACAAATGCTAGCGAATTGCGCCGAATAGGAGTGTAGTAAGCGCCAAATAAATCATGCGTGAAAAATTCACATAAGGGTCATGAGATCATGAGATAGAGCTCGCTGACAGGCAAACGGCGGACATACGAGCGGACGGATGGACGGACGGACAGCGGAGGCTTAGTAATAGGGTCCCGTTGGTTACCCTTCGGGTACAGAACCGCGAGCAATCAGTGAGGTTAGTATAAGATTTAATGCGATTGGTCGTATTCGTATTCGAGGACATTAGCGTCATAGTAAAATGAACCTTAACTGCATCGATTTAAAGTCTTAAATTCACTACAACCGATTACTATCGGTTGTAGTGAATTTAATTTGGAGCGTATCCGTATACGTAAACGTATAAGAACGCCTGCTCGAAATTGAGCTCTAATTCAATGATGATATGGTTCAATTTACTTTGATGCTAATGTTATCCAATACGAATACGAGCAATCGAATTAAATCTTATACGAACCATACAGTTAGTAGATTAATAAATACTAGTAAGTAACCTTTTTCGGGATACTGCGCTGTAAATTGTTGCGATACGTTGTCTTCTTGTGGTCTTCTGCCGGATCGAATAGTCGTATGGTTTTTATCAGCTTAAGTATCTGTGTTATGTACGCTGCTATTGACTGAAATTGATAAAACATTGCCTTTTTTTATTCGATGACAAGACTGACTGCGATCTCACCTGATGGTAAGTGACGATGCAGTCTAAGATGGTAGCGGGCTAACTTGGAAGTGTACATTCAACCCATTAAGCCGGAACGCTAATTCGCTTGGCGGCAAGTCTTTAAAAGGCCAAAGCCTCTCACCAGATCAGACCAGGGACAGTTCAGAAATTATAAAGTCCCAAATTGCTCCTGGCGGGAATCAAACCCGAGACCTTCTCAGGTCGTCGCTCGTTCGAGTCCCAAGGTGCAGTTAGACCATCCACTAGATGGATGGGTGATTACAGGCGAGTCGCTGCCAGTTGCTGGATGCAAGCGCCACAGGACCGTATTCTGTGGTGATCCTTTTAAGAGACCGCCTAACGTCTATCGGTGAAGATCACTACCAATAGCTAACATCTGCGGAACGGCTATTAGTTTAGAGAACGCACAACGGAATTAGCACGTCAATACCTACTATACTATATTTTTATACCTATTTTTTTTTTCTTTGTTGTTGTTTTGGTGCAAATAAAGAGTTAAATAAATAAATAATATTATACTAACCCAATCTCCAAAATGATTGAGGTGTAGCGAGTACGTCTGTTGCCCGGCTAGATATTGCTGGTTATGTTGCGCAACTCGTTTCAGATTCTGCTTCCATACTGACCATGCTGATTTCTCGTGATGATGACTGAAATACTCCTTGTTATATGCTACCTAAAACATGACACTTAAAGTTGGACTCGAACGAAACACTTAGTTCAACGTTTCTGAAACGAAACGCTTAGTTCAAACTTTCTGAAATGCAACGGTAAGGTGTGGAATGCTCTTTCCGGAGCATGTGTTCCTTCCTTATAATTTACAGGTACTTACTTACTCGTAGTTTGAATACTTTAATTCAAGACAGGACTAAATTTTTGTGTATAAATTTTCATTCATTCAAAGGTACATTTCCGCATAACTCTTCTTTATTAACCGATAGACGCACATAGGTCTCTTGCATAGACTTCCACATTGCTCGGTCTTGCGCCGCCTGTACCTACTCAGCGGCTCTCTGCGACTCGTCTGATGTCGTCGACCCACCTAACCAAATAGGTACATTCGTCTTAAAAAAACAATTAGGTACCTTATATTCCTCCCAGTGTGACTTAGGGACTTCTTCATGTATTAACAATCCATTTAAACAATGTTGCTTCTTATAAACAATATCACTTTCACCAGCACTACAATCACTGACATTAATATACTTCAAATATTCTCCAAATCTCTCAGTCTTCTCCAGAAAGCGTAAAGTATTCTCCGCAAAATTGTTAATCTTCAAATATTCACCAGTTCCTAAATTAGCACATCGCCGTGTCCTTAACGCCTTGTATTTATTCAGAATGTATTTTATTTTGTATGTTGTGCCATTAATGTATAACTCAGAGTTAATTACTGTTAATAATTGAATAAATAAAATAAATATTAACATTGTGAAATAAATTATCTATAAGAATTAAAATAAAATGTGTAAATAAAACTGAACAAAACCATTAAATTTATTAAATAAATATAAATACATAAATAGATCTAATCAAGTTATAATATAATGTAAGTTCTTGCGAATAATCGGCGAAATCAATAGTTATTCTTCGAATGTTACATAACAAAAAAAAATTAGGTACCTATATGAAAGTACTTTATGACCTATTTTTTGTACATGTAGTGATACCATAAATTCACGAATTACCGGATATTCTGATTCTTCCAGGCTCAAATAAGACTGGTGGTAATATTACAAGACTATTCTAAATTATCTTAGCATTTTGCTCCCCGCATTTCTATATCAGAAATAAATAATTTCGTTTCATTTATAGTTCTTCAAATTCACTAGGGCGCGTGGCTCATGGTTGTGTGTGTGTCGTATATAAGTGGGAGCGAGAGCTTGCTCGCGCCTGACCGCTCCCACCTAGGCTCCTAACAGGCACACACACTTATGTAATGTGCATTTACACGACGTAACCACAAGTAAAGCTCAACTATAGTAAAAGTTTAAACATTTCGACAACACTTAAAGAGATCTAGTAAAAGTTCTCGGGATGAACAAATTCGAACAAGCTATTTAATTTTGAATTTTGTGCATGATACAAGTCTCCTTCGAATAGCAATAGAAAATTTACTAAGGTAATTCGTACTATTTAGAATTTTATTTTGTGTTTATTTTTATTGGATAAAAGCAAGCCTGATTTGCGGAATTCCATGATATTGAAGGAAAAGTAAAATTCCTTTGCTATTGATTTTTTTAAGCTATTGCATAGCTTCTATCGCGGGCCAGCGTGGAGACCGAATCCAGAAATTCCGTAACGGAAATAACCTGACACGGGACTCCTCTACGGTGAGCCGCTAGATGGCGTTGATAAAAAATGCTATGCAATAGCTTTACCGGGGCAGTCCCCGAGTGCCACACGTCTTTTTTTTGTTTGGCGGATTATAGCAAAGGATAATATCCTTGATAAAGGCAAAGTTTACTGGCGACACTATTCAAACACAACGCAAGCAATCATTTTTTTGCTTACCCGTTTAAATATTGTTCTTTGATTAGTCATGTCTTTATAACAAATTACTAAGTACAAAATTTTAAATACCTACTTACATTAAAATGTATGGTCTAACGTTATTTTGTTTAATCACTGATGAAATAAATCTAGAAATGTTTCGTTAAATACACCAATTTTCCTTCCCGAAATTGCATATTCAACTTATTTCAAACTAGCTCTTGGCCGCGACTTCGTCCGCGTATAGTAAAGTATTTAAAAAGATACCGCGGGGACGCTGTTTTTCCGGGATACTGTACATGCAAAAAATCTAGTTGATTCTTTGCTCCATTGCTGCGTGATTAAATGATAAACCAACAAACAAACACACTTTCGCATTTACAATAATAAATAAATTAGTAAGGGTATATGAAGCAAAGGAGTTTTATAGAAAGAAAAAATAAAACACACGCATAAAAATACAACTAAAAATATTTATTGATATTTTTTTTGTCGATAGATGAATAATACAGATAATACAATGGCATAATGCAAATATATAAATAAATATGTTAAACAATTAACTACCTAAATAATTTTACTAAATGATTTTCTACTTAACTCATCTTTAAAAATGTCATTTTAACGTCATTCGACGGAACTAAACTAATATGATAGCGACTAAAGAGAGTGTCATCCTTTTAAAGGTAGGTTTCTTTAACACTTTGAGGCGACAATGTCGCGCGACAAACTGCGACAAGTGGCATGTCGCGGTCGCTGACGTCAAACACCTACCGTTAATTTCTATACATTTAGCAAAATGTCGCGCTTAGCGGTCGCGTCGCCTCAAAAGTCTAGCTTAACAATTTTTTTTGATAAGAGTAGAATTTCTTCTAGTAACTCAGTTACTAGAAGACTAATTAAAGTAGTAGTTCAGTTTTTGTGTACATCAGACACTTTAACCTTTCCTAACTGTAAAAGCGTGGGAAATGGCTAACCGAGATGGACTCTGTGGAGACAAAATAGGGTTGCAATTCCACTAACAAAGAGTTTTGACTTTAGTGTAGTAGTAGCCACTTCCACTCGTGCTTATTTATACTCATTTTGAATGAGTTTTGCTTTCTTCGGAAAGGACTGACCTTTTATTTTTATTTTTTAAAAAGAATATTAGGCAACCTGAAGTTGTCTAATATCCTCCTATTCCCTCCAAATAAACGGAAAGCTTGTGCGAGGAGTGGGTAAGACAATAGTGCAATGGATGGGATTCGAGCCTGCGACCTTACAGTTTTCAGTCCTCACCTTTAACCGTTGGGCTATTGAAACTTTCCTTAAACTTTCCTTTAGACTCTTTGTTGATGAAAGTGGTTGTAGGTAGGTTAACTCAGCGAGTTAAACGGTGTCCGTACAGAGTCCGTTTCGCTCGCAACGGATACCCCGCGAATTCTTAAATGAGCATTACAAAATACATATTAATATTAAAATATGAATCAAACTTCGTTTGTATGGAGCGCGTTTGGGAAGCTCGACGGAAATTTCTCCTAAATGACGTACAATTTATCCAATTAATTAATGTGAAAACCACACTTCCATCAATAAATGCAAGCAAAAATAATAATAACGAAAAAAAAAACTATTTACACCACGATTTTAGATAAAACGCATTTGTCTACTTAAAACTAACATTATACAACTACACTAATAATACTCTGGGTTATTAATTATATTATTATTCATTAATAATAATACCTATTACAGTTATTAATAGATTGACTATTGTTCACTTTGTTCAAGGATAGAAATGTACATTATACATATCGTTGCAAGGCGTTCGGATAAAGCCGGACACAGTCAGGTCCGGACAGTCTCCGGCTTGTCCGGCTTTATTTTGGCAATATTTTTCCATTTGCCATGTGTTTTTCAATTATTGAAATTAATATTGTAATGAATGAATGTATGTTTCATTAAAATTTAAGAGAGCCTTTTTTTAGTAAAAAAATTGACGTGTACTTAGTTGTAAGAATAAAAAATTAAGGGTATCCGACCTTATTACCCAAATGTCCGGTTAAACTGACCGGTATGTCCGGCTTTTCGGTCCTAAGACCTGGCAATCCTAATTATACAGGAAAGGTAGTGTTCGTGTTATATAATTGAAATGAAATTTTGAAAATTTAAACAAAATATGCTTAGCCTAGTCGGGTTGATAAAAATACCTTTCTTTAAAATTGCAAAAATTAACTTAATTAAAAATACTCACAATTTAAATAACCGTTAGGGGAAGTTATTGGTAGTCTTTTCAAAATGGCGACCAAATTTCACTGTTAAGTTAGTTGTTAGTTGCCATTTTGAACTTTCATTTTTTTTTATTTCAACTTTTTAACATATGGATAAAAACATAAGTTGTTGTCAATATAATTCTTCACATGTTACCGTACCAAAAGGCATTAAAATTCCTATCTGTTATTAATACAGTTTTAAACTTTGGGTATTCAAAAAACCCCCAACTAGACTAGCCCTAACACATAAGAAATTGTTCAAACATTAATGTTTTACATTTTAAGACCTAAATGAGAACTATTTAAAAAAAATCACATGGAATATAGTTAAAATATTATTTTCGTATCGTATACAAAATATAATATTAATATAATCGTATTTTTAGTCGATATTATAAAAAAAAATCTTAAATGACTCCATAAAATGACTTCATGATTTCCATAATTGTAATTTGTGTCGATACATAAAATAGTTTATTTAAAAAAATCTATAATATACAAGCAATATACATTCGTAAATCTATTTACATAGGAGTTCAAATTCACAGCACTTGAGATAAATGATGTAACACAAGCTCCTTTAAAAAAAACTATTTATTTTTAAAAATCAACTCAGATCCAGTTAAATAGAGTTTAAAATCGATTACAAATCGTTAAAATCGATTTTCTTATTCGGACAATACTGACAATTTTGTCCCTACCAATTGTCTATGGTTATTAAAGTTGTACTCATACACAATTATTGTATAAGAAGTGATTTAAAAGTATACATTTAATGAGCGTTTTAAATGTTTAAACGACATGAGCAATATTTCTAGTTCATATTCCTAGTATTAGATATTTCATCAAAAATTTCGATTTGTGTAGATAAGAAACCGAGTCTATCGATTATATCATCGTCCGGTTTTGGATGAAAATCCTAGGAGAATCAAAAAACTGATTTGATCATAATCCTTGGATTTCCATACATAAAATCACTATGTTTTTAAAAAGTCAAATCTTACAATTTGTTCTTGCAATTCACGAGGGCGCGTGGCTCATGGTTGTGTGTGTGTCGCATTTATATAAGTGGGAGCGAGAGCTTGCTCGCCCTTGATCGCTCCCACCTAGGCTCCTGACAGGCACGTACACTTACGCAATGTACATGTACACGACGTAACCACAAGTAAAGCTCACGCGCCCTCGTGAATTGCAAGAACTATAACGTGGTAAAATATTGCTCTTTTGTTATTTGTTATAATAAGTTAGTGTCACATTTATTCCATAACCCAAATTATTATAATCTATATTTGGCATACAAATATATAAATTAAACTTCTCATTTAAAAGATGGGATTCAGTTTGTTTTCATACAAAATGATGCAAATATACTGATTTTGAATTGATTTAATGCAAGCAAAAACTCACAAGTATTGAACCAGATGGCGCTTTACGATCCAGAATAATATCCAAAGAACAATCGCAATAAAACAGGCGATCCTACATCGCGCTAGAGAAATAATATTTCCAGATGGATCAAACATAATTATTGTACAAAGCGGACCAGCCAGTCCCTGGGCGCCATATTAGCCCGAAAGAAGATCTTTCTATTGCTAATTAGGCAAGCTGAAGTTGACTAATATTCTCCTATCCCGTTCAAATAAGCGGAAAGCTTATGCAAGGAGTGGGTTCGACAATATATGCAACAGGTGGGTTTCGAACCTGCGACCTTTCAATTTTCAGTCCACACCTTTAATAGTTGGGCTATTGAGGTGTTACTTAAGTGACTCAGGAAGACTGATAAAATTGCTTTTAACATCAAATTGTAAAGAAATGAAAAACAAAACGAAACCGAATAGATTTATAAATACATATCAAAAATTCCTTTTATTTATTATTTGTAATGTGTCGCTACTAGATGTCGCTAACAGTTGCTATAAAACTGATTGAAAAAGTAGATACATATCATTCATTTCGTGGCTGACGTGTGGTTCGGCCGTGGTGTAACGGTTAACACACTCGGGCGCGATTCCCAGAGAGATGTGGGTTCGAATCCCGCCGGCCTCGGAATTTTTGATATGTATTTATAAATCTATTAAGTTATTTCCTTTAAGTGTAGGTTAACACTTCAATAAAAAATTAAAAACGAAACCCGCTGTTTTTTAAATGAGAAGTATTATCCGTCCGTAAAAATAAAATAAAACTTCACAAGTCGAAAGTCACTGTGAATTCACTGTAGCGGCTAACATTGGTAGGGGTGCGAGGTAGTTACCACGGGTGGATTCACCGTTGTCGCGGGTTCGATGCCCCGTTCAGGCTCTTCAGTTCCGTATACGGCTTTCGTCCAAGGAGCTTCAGATCTTCATTCCCGTTAAGTGGCGCGTAGTCGCGACGCTTTCTGTACACCATGAGCCTAAAATTAAAAAAAAAGAAAAAAAATTAGGTAAGTAGGTATTTTAATTTTCTTAAATTCTAGTCGCAAAAGGAGGCTCCGTTAATTAAGTTATATAGCAATAGTAGTACAAATAAAATAAAGTTTTGTGGATACTTCAATTAATTTATTTTGAATTAACTTTGTATTTACTAAGTAATAACTTTTAATTAATTCACCTCGCCGATGGTGGAATTATCGCTTAATCTAATCTATACAACTAAATAAAATCACATCACATCACACTATCACACTAATATTATAAAGCCGAAAGTTTGTATGTGTGTGTGTGTGTTTGTTACTCTTTCACGCAAAAACTACTGGACCGATTTGGCTGAAATTTAAAATGGAGATAGATTATACCTTGGATTAACTACTTTTTATCCCGGAAAATCAAAGAGTTCCCGCGGGAATTAAAAAACTAAATCCACGCGGACGAAGTCGCGGGCATCAGCTAGTATTTTAATAAAACTAAAATACACTAAAAATGGTTATGACAATAGTGCAACGCGTGGGGATCGAACCTGCAACCTTTCAGTTTTCAGTGCGCACCTTTAACATTTGAGCTATTGGTGCTTTCTATTCTAATAGAGATTGAAATTCACAGTAGCGCTATAATTCTTTCAATTAACGAGGGCGCGTGAGCTTTACTTGTGGTTACGTCGTGCACATGCACATTGCGTAAGTGTGCGTGCTTGTCAGGAACCTAGGTGGGAGCGGTCAGGCGCGACCAAGCTCTCGCGCACACTTATACAGATACGACACACATACAACCATGAGCCACGCGCCCTCGTGAATTGCAAGAACTATACCACAAAATTGGTCTGATATCGTAATTTCTCATCAATATGTTCACGACTTTAAATTGGATATTACAATATTACAAGGTAATCAAGCGTTGACAATAAAATATTACTAGAGGAAACAGAGTGTGAATTTTATTCATTATTTGAATAATTTTAACCGACTTCCAAAAAAGAAGGTTCTCAATTGAACGGAATCTTTTTTTAATATATTTTTTATGTATGTTCCCCGATTACTCGAAGACGCATGGACCGATTTGGAAAATCCCTTTTTTTGTTTCATCATAGGATCTGATGATGGGATCCTGGAGAAATCGAAGGAACTCTTTTATAGGCACAATTCACATACCTTGTAGTGGCGTTTGAAGTCGATTTTGTAAAAAGAATTTTTACAAAACCTTCGTTTAAATTATTGATTTTAAGCTCTAAAAAAAAGCAGCTAAAAATTAATACATTTTTTTTAATTCTCTTTTTTTAATAAGGGACTTTTGAAGGTGACCTTCATGTCAACCCCATCGGTACTCACAAAATATTACAATTAATATATACAAAATGAGCTACCTAGTATGTTTATTGTTTTTCGACTTTTTTTCTGTGTTTCGTTGGGTTTATTTTATTTTACTTTGTTTTATTTTTTTCATTTTATTTCTATCCATATATATATCTGTGTACATATGTTTCCGTGACCACACTCATATAAGGTTCCCACTGAAAACCAGCGCTGCAGCTTGCTGCAGCATGATGCTGAGTGGGGACCCTATTTGATTATATGCGAATTTTTTTTTCTTTATTTTACTTTAAATGGTGTTGATCAAATAAAATCTATTTTCTTTCTTTCTTTCTTACCTATATAACTATATCAATTTGAGAGAATCACTAACAAATCTTAACTTTAACAGCCGAATTACTCAAAGGATTGCTAAAAATGAAATTAAAATTACCAATATTCATAAAATTTAAATTTAGTTCATACATTAGTGTTTCTCTCAACAATACATATTAAAATAGGTTTAATTCGCCCCTCATCGGCCCTAAGCCTGTTAGTTTAGATTTAGTACCTAGCTATACCTACATTGTTGCAAATAAAACAGATTAGTTATAGTGATCATAAATTTTAATGCAAAGCAGATGTCTATGTTTGTTTATGAAAAACAATAACTGTTTATGGCTCAATTCTACATTTGTTTAGCTCTATGTGAGCGTAATACTACTCATTTCCGAGGGTCGGTAACTTATCATAAAGTAGGTATTGTTAGAACGTTGCCCAACCCGCATTGTACTAATGTAATTTTCGCACTAATCTACACGTTTCATTTACATATTAATAAACTCGGAAAATACTAGAACCAATTAGGAATGTATTATACAGGGTGTCATTTTGAAAGTGTGTCAAAAACTTAGTAACTGCCACTAACATAAAGTCGCTAATTGTTACTTAAGGATCTCCTTATGTGTAGATTAAAAAAAAATTACCTACTCTCAGATTCATCTTAACACTTCTTTAGTACTTACATTATAGGTTTGGGTTTAATTAAAAAACTACAATATTCCTTCTAAGTTAGACTGCATCGTCACTTATCATCAGGTGAGATTGCAGTCCTCGTTGAGAATTAAAAAGACGTAAAAATGACAGCTCATTAAGAGATTATTTTAAGGATAATAAAGTTAATGAGTCATTAAATTCAGTGTATTGAATGTATTTGATTATGCCAGTCAACGATAAAAAATAAAGGAATTTGACGAATCAAAACTTACTTGCTTGTACTTCGTAAAAGTTTGTTTAAATAAAAAGCGTTTCTTTTATATTCTATTCTAAGGAACATTAAGTTTTTACACCAAGTTCCTCTATCTCAAACAATGAAAGCGTTTCACATATACATATAACAGAATTGTGTGATATAATGCCCATATAATCATATAATTGGACGCGCATACATACGCAATAACGTTTCAACCCACAAGCCTTTGTCTTAAATACATACATAATGTAAAGGAATAAAGTTAACTTTTCAATTAATTAGTTATCTGAGTTGACTCTTTATTGCATTGTGCATCCAATTATACAGTTGGAAAAAAAATGTATTAATACAACAAATAAAAAAGCATCCTGTATATTACAGGTGATATAATTAAATAAGCGACATGCGCAAGCGCAACATCTGGGGCAGGCTTCGTCGCTCCGCAATCCATTTCAGCTTCAGTCATCTCCGAACCGTCGACGAAAGCACACGCATATACAGCACTATATGTATTTAAATTAATAAATATTTTATACTATAAGTCCAGTTTTAAATATGTCAAGTTACATTTTAAACTCCAAGGGTTGATAATAAAAGGAAGTGGTTGTTATTCATTAAGGTCAGTAGCATTTTTAAATTCTTAAGTTTAGCTTTTATTTTAATTCATTTGCTTAAAAATTAAAGATAAACAAAACTAAATTATAAATGTTTAAAACTCTGAATTTAATTAATTAATACGACTTAATACTAAATACAAAATTTTTAAACTGTGATAAAATTTCAAAATTCATAATCATGGGATTTTCCAAATTAGATCAATTTAATTATTTACTAACATTAGTCTCAATATTACCTTTTTTGCCTATGCTTATTGTTTTATTCTCTTAACATTTTTAATTTAAACATTTCTTGTTTCGTAGAATATCACTGTTTCTCTCTCAAAAATCTTGATTTTCCAAAAAACTATGCCTAATATTTTCAAAATTTTTGAAATTTTTATATATATATATATATATTTTTTTATATTTAAGTATTCTGTGGGTTTATTTTTCAAGTAAGTAAATATAGTTTTTATACAGCATGAAATGGCGATTTTTCCGCAGTACCAGTAATTTCAGAGATACTAGCATATGAACGATTTACAATAAATAATAATTAAAAGAAGCCTGGAAGAGATCGCTTTTTAGCGATAAAGCCGCCTATTGTACTTATTATTGTATTTTATTTTTATTTTACAGGAATCAAAATAGGTGGCGAATTAAGGAAATAAATTGAATTAAAATTAGTAAAAAAAAAAATAAGTTATAGAACTTGAAAAGGGCAAGGCAAGATATGACCATTCGTTACCTGTGTTCTTACCAGTAGTAACACGGATATATTTTTTTAACCGTGTTACACTAATTGTCTCAGTATTAGAAAAATTGGGCAAAGATAAAATGACCTCGGATTTTACTAAAAGTGTCCGCCATTTCCGTACAATTTTAAATAAATATTTGCACAGTTTTGAGTTTCATTTAGCACCTATATAACATATCCTTACTAATATTATACATACGAATGTGTTTGTTTGTTGGTTTGTCCTTCAATCATGCAGCAACGACGTGTTTCTTTACATAGGTCCTTACAGTTATTTTTTTAAAAGAATATTAGCCAAGCTGAATTTGACTTATATTCTACTCTCCTGTCCAAATAAGCGAAAAGCTTGTGCTAAGAGTGGGTACTACAATAGTGCAATGGGTGGGATTCGAACCTGCGACTTTTCAGTTTTCAGCCCGCACCTTTAACCGTTGGGCTATTGAGGCTTCTCAATTTAAGGACAGAGGCTACTTTTTATCCCGGAAAAATAGACAGCTTACGCAAAAATTTTAAAAACCTAACTCCACGAGGATGTCGCAGGCAAAAGAAGAAAAAGAAGTTGCATATCTGGATACATATTTGAGCTTGATTAAATCTTTAGTCATATTTAACTACTTATTCGTAACTAAGTTGTGATGCATTCTAAGGTGGAACGATTAAGTAGCACACATGATAAGGTTAGGTGGATACAAGCAGCACAAGATAGTTCTGTGGTGAGTCTCGCAAGAGACCTATGTCCAGTGGAAGTTTAACAGTCGAAATGAAGAAAACTAAGGTTTTTTTTTATATGAATAGCGGGCAAACGAGCAGGCGGGTCACCTGATGTTAAGTGATTACCTCCGCCTATGAACACTTGTATTACTAGAGGCACCACCAATGCGTTGCCGGCTTTTCAGGAATTTATTGGTCCGCCCCTTGAATAACCCCATATTGTAATTAAGTGGGAACACCGTCGAACGAAGATGATTCCACAATTTAGATATGTTAGTTTTTAGAATGCTGGACCCTTCTGAATAGGGGAATAAGCGCCACTGCACCACAGAGGTCGCCAGGAAGTGCAGCGCTACGCAATTACTAGGCACAATGGCCGGCGATACAATGAAGCTGTAATAATGGGAGTAGCAGCCAGATTGACGTCAGAAGTGAAAAATTGCTCACCTATTTAAACACCAGATAATAAAAGATCCTTGTTTCTAGTGGAAAAGGGTATAAGTAATGTTTTAGCAAGAAAAAAATTGATATACATAATCGTAGGAGCCTTCCAATATGCGCTGAGGGTGGCCATTGAGGGGGTTTTAGTAGGTAAAAATCCTACATAACACCCGAACTTCTCCCCCTCCCTCAAAATCCCCTAGAAGTCCTATCTTTAGAAGTCTCCTCCCCCCCTCCCCTCCCGTAAACAAAAAAAAGATACCTAATACAAATGTATAGATTACATTTTTTTCTAATTTTTGACTTAGGTAAATTCAAGTTTATCACATCACATCACACTATCACACTATAATATTATAAAGGCGAAAGTTAGAATGTGTGTGTGTATGTTTGTTACTACTTCACGCTACAACGTATGAACCGATTTGGTTGAATTTTGAAATGGAGATAGCTCATACCCAGGATTAACACATAGGCTACATCTTGGAAAATTAAATAGTTCTCGTGGGAATTAAAAAAACCTTTAATTATCATTATCTAGTCAGGCATATATAATTATTCACACACACACACACACACACACACACACACACACACACACACACACATACAAACTTTCGGCTTTATAATATTAGTGTGATTGTTTAATTTATTTTAAAGCATGTACGTAGTTTTTTATCAACGTAGTTTAAGTTTTCATGTCAGGTATTTTCTTATCAGCTCTTGTTATGAGGAAATAATCGCCCGCGAAACTAATTTATGTATATTTAGTACCAGAGATAAAACTAAAACATTAACATATAGAGGACGTGCATATCGTAGACGTGTATTTTTTCATTTTATAGGAATAGATATCGAGCTTGCGTCAATATTAAATAATGTTTTTTATTAGTCGTAATGTTCACTATAGGTATTTTTATACCGGTGTCGAGTTCTTAGTTATCTCTCATACTGAAAAAAATCATCGCCTGAAAAACTTATTATTTCCTCTCGTTGAATCAGATAAGGAAAAATATAATTGTTATAAAATACTACGAGTACGTACCACGGTAATTATTTTAGTTGGGATTGTCGATATTTCAATTCAATTGCATGGACCGTGGTCACGACGAGACTGCGGTGTTGCGAGATGTCCAGTTGAAGCTGTCATGGGTAGAATCTATCTACCCGCCTTCTTGATCTTTTCGGATCAAGAAGAAGACGATCCGAAGATCTCCGAAAAGATCAAGAAGGCGGGTAGATAGATTCTACCCATGACAGCTTCAACTGAACATCTCGCAACACCGCAGTCTCGTCGTGACCACGGTCCATGCAAGTGAATCGAAATATCGACAATCCCAACTAAAATAATTACCGTGGTACGTACGTATTTTATAACAATTATGTCAGTAAACCACGAATCAAGTCTAAAATCTTTAGATAAGGAAAAGTTGGAAGGGTTCTAAATTAGAAAAAACTAGAAATATGGCCCCTACCAATCGTTGCTACTTTAAACATTAAAAAGTTGTTCGCTTGTACATTGGACCATAACAAATTACAAACAATATAATTTTACAATAGACGCTATCTTTGAATCTGTTTGTGTTGGTGATTAAATACGACAATGCAGATGCGAGATAATAACGACCTTGCGGCTTGCCACCGCGTCCGCTTTCAGCTACAAAAGACGACTGTTAAAACAGGTTGCGTAAATTTTAAAAAGATTTACGAGTGAGTTACGATATGTATAAAATACGCACTAATTTATTTAAAATCTTTATTTCATAAACAAAGAAAAATACAAATCTATACAAAAAAAATAAAATTGAAGTGTCTGATTGTAATAATTATTATCAAAAAAATAGCTTTTTACTAAATGTATATGAAAGTAAATACCCTACTTATAACAAAAAAAACAATTTTTAAAATGTTTGTCTGTCTGTCTGTTTGTTTGTTGCCGCTAATCTCAGGAACGGCTAACAGATTTCGACGGGTCTTTCACTGGTAGATAGCTGATGTTATCGGGAGTAACATAGGCAATATAAGTACTTTCTTAACCAACTTTCGAAAAAAGAGGAGAGAGAGTTGTGTTTTTCATAAAAGTCCATACAAAGTTTGAACATTTGGAAAATATTTTTTTTTTTTTGAAAAATTGCGGGTTAGACTACTTTAGAACTGATGAATAGATTGTGATTCAAGATCAATTTGTCAAGACAACCTTACAGAAACCTACCGGTTTAGAACTAAAGTTAAAGCAAACGCAGACGACGGTTTTTTGTTTGAGACCGATTTTTTGACACGATACCACTCTATCTGTCTATTTTTTTTCGCGCGGAGTTAGGTTTTAAAATCCCTCGGGAAACATTTTTCCGGGATAAAAAGTAGCCTATGAGTATACTCTCCAGGTTTCCAACTATACTCATGCAAAAAACCACGTCGGTCGGTTCCTCCGTTGCTGCGTGATTGAAGGACAAAACAAACAAACAAATAATAAAAACGAGAGAAAACATAGAACACTGAAATCGAAGAACTGATAGTCGTTTGGTTTTCAAGATGCTGGTAGTGATTTCGCACCAGAAAGCGGACGGACGACATCGGGCGCAGAGGCCGTTGGATAAAGGCGGCGCAAGACCGAGATATGTGGAAGTTTATAAGAGACCTATGTCCAGCACTGTGCGTCTACCTGCCGGTTAATACAGGAAAAGTCGTAAGCCGAAGATCGTACTCTCCGGGCCACGGGACGCTTTTTCAAATACATTCAACATTTCAACAGGAACACACAACAAACCCAAATAAAAAAAAACATCAAACTTTTTTTTCATTTTTTTTATTTCAACAGGAACACCCAACAAACCCAAATGAACGAATACTTCCTGTACTCGTGGACTTTGCCAAGGGTGAACGAGAAAGATGAAATCGGTAGTTGGCGAGAGGCGTTAAGAGCAAAAATAAACTATAGAGACAAGGCTAAGTGAACGTGTATTTAAGTACTTCATAAAACCATAATAATTAAGATAAACGAAATCTATACTAAGTTATTGCCTGAGGCTCCATTTTACAAATGTATATGGGTTAATTGGTTTTTTTTTTCAATGAATAATCAAATACAGGCTCCAACTAATTAAAATTATCGTGTTTTTTCTTGAATATTTAAAACCTTCGCAAATAAGTGCTAAATAACGGGGACATTTTTGTGTACGTTTTTTGTTATAACGGTCTTGATACATCGAACTGTGCTCAGATAAATTAAGTACATCATTTTTTTATTCGAATACCCAATTGAAAACCTATGCAAAAAATTAAACAAAAAATTTTTGTTAACGTATTTTTTGTAATTTTATTAGGTTATATCGAACTTTGCTCAGAAATAAATGAAATATTCCTTTGTTAACGTAGCCAAAACAAGTTATATTTCGAGACATTTAAAAAAGAAGGAATGAGAAAAAACAATAAAGCAAAATATTATCCTCCTGTATAGTATTCCTTGTAAAAACTATTAACTAAAACATTCTTGCGCATTTATTGTTATAATTTAACCCATATATGCCCAGGGGGTCGTTAATGGCCCGAAGGTACTTGATGACTTCAAATGCATCCTGATTGCAACTTATTATATTAATTCTAATTAAAGCACTATTTTTTGATACAGTAAAGAACTACTTTGAAGCACAGTACAATAAAATTACTATTCTTAAATTATTTCAAGTGAAAAATAGTAGTACAAAATCGTGTAAGTTTTTTTCTGAAAAAATTTGGTGACTACGTGCATATAAATGTATATATTCTGTGTGTTTTATGTTTTTTTATCATCAAAATTATTGTTTTAGTAAATTGAATATGTGTTTTAAAGATATAAGTATAATTTTCACTGAGGGGCTACATTTTTCGTACTCAAATTAATGGAAACTTTTCACGGGGTCGATAACGACCCTGTGGGCATATATGCTGCTTTAAATTCTTATTTTTACTCTAACGGTCCCGGCATGTGCTCTCCATTTTTGAAATAGTTGAAGCACTGGAGAAATTGGATAACAAGGAACAGGTCCAGGGCATCGATGTAAACATTGATCCCCCTTGCGGAGGTACGATATCAGACTGTGATTAGGATGAAAAGGATGAAAGTGTGAAAATATAAATCTATTTCACCTCTCTCAATAATTATTTACTTCAGCCGAAATGTTAGTCATACAACGAGAAGGTAATGATGACAATAAAGCCACACAATAAGGCTTTAGTCAATTATTCTCGTAGTTTTCCAGTTTATTCTCAAATCTCTGAACCCCTTTCTACATAACACAATGTTCTATTCCTATTGAATTGTCGAAGAATCTTATACTTTCATTGCTAATTCTGAGGACTATTCTTCCTCGAGGGAGCACTCTGCTAGGGCCAACAGTGATTTAGGTGCTCTTTTCTACAAGAACTGGGAAAAATCGCAACATGAGGCTACGCAAATGCATAAAACGAGCTTGCAAAAAGCTTGCAAAGATAAGATTTGCGCCATTCACTGGAATAAAAGCAGCTTAGTTACACTGTTGTTCAGTGCAATTGGTGTATATCCCGTCCAAAAGGCTCGTCGATATTCTGATACTGGCAAACATATTGATAGTCAAACGTTGTACATCAATACAATAAATGTGGGAGGAGTAGATAGACTTGATGCTCATTTTGGAGTTTATCAAATTGACATTAGGGGTAAGAAGTGGTATATTTTGATGTAGTTAGTTCACTTCGATGTGTTGACAGCAAAAAAAGTATGTGGAAGAGTGTTGACTCTTCAATGCTTCCCAGATTATTGGAAGCAAACGTAGATATACTGGAATTTTATCTATAGCAAAGCCTTTTTCTTTTCTATTTTCTCTTTGAAGTCTAATGCTTCAACCTATCTTATTTCGAAAACTCAACCTGAGCCATACCAGCAACTGAAAACAAGGCGGTACCTTATTTCTGTTTTAAAACTTTACATTTACTCAATAGTTGGATCAGAAGACGTGTGCTGTCTAAAAACATAATAGTCAAAATGTGTCGCAAGTTAATGTCAATATGTATTACAGATGATTTAAAGATTACCTTAACCACCTAATTCTACTACGTAATGGTTCCTGTCTCAATGTCTACCCCAATAATCAAGACTAATAAGCGAATAAAGTTTTTATATTCATACTAGTGTAAGACCTTATCTGCCCATGGGGTCGTTGTCGACCCCCTGAAAAAAACCCACTTTCAGATCTGAAAACTACTAATTGCTATTGTAGCCCTTATTTATGGTCATTAATAAACAACATATGTGAAAATTATAAAAATCGGCGTCAAAAAAAGTTCTGGGCATATATGGGTTAAGCATAATATTTTAATAGTTTTTAAACTTATGTAAAGACTAGGCTAAAATTGACAGCTGAATTTCATTATAGATCGCCACGCCCATTCCCACAAACGACTTTCGAACTTTCTTAAGGCGAGTAGAGTAGGGATGTTATACAAAAATTCATTGAATCTTGCCATACCCTATCACTTAATTCACTCCTATCACCGATGGTTGCCTGGTAGAGTTTGCTCTGTTAGCAATAAGGTCGCCTTTGTATGCGTAGTTTTAAAATGTGTTTATTTAATTGTTTTCTTAAGCCATTGCTTCGCTCAAATATAGTTGAGCGAAGCAATAGCTGTATTGTAAAAAAAAATTTTTTTTTTTAAAACAGCAACCGCCGAGTTTATTGCTGGCTCTTCTCGGCAGGAAGGGCATTCCGAACCAGTGGTAGATTCATCGACGATTCAAAATCACTCGTAAAAGTTTATTTGAATAAAAAAAAAAAAAAAATTTTCATTTTTCATTCTGTTTGTGCACGGGTTCAGTGGAACATAAATCCTCCTTTATTACACACGCAAACTATGATTTTATTATAGGAAAGGAAATCTTACTGCACGTGCGCTAACTGTCATTATAGACTTAAAGGCAAGGTTATATGGGATATATATAACCCGGATGTTCAGTAGACGATCCCGGAGATTGCGAGTTCCTTATACACGAGTTATCACGAGGATAATAATAATTGATGCACTTGATTCTTGTGACGTAGACGTTGCTATTACCACAAAATACACAAACATACATACACTCCGCAAAATTATTTAAAGATCCTTGCTACCAAACAATAAAGTGTAATTCAGGTCGCGCGACGCTAAATTACCTACAGTTTTTTTTTTTTTTTTATAAAAAAAGAATATCAGCCAAGCTGAACTTGACTGATGTTCTCCTCTCCCCTCCAAATAAGTGAAAACTTGTGATAGGAGTGGGTACGACAATAGTGCAACGGGTGAGATTCGAACCTGCGACCTTTCAGTTTTCAGTCCGCACCTTTAACCGTTGGGCTATTGAAGCTTAAGTTATATTCACCTAGAAGTTGCTTCTCTTTCTAACGCGTAACTCTTATCCCTCACTACGTCACTCCATTGAGTGGGCCCAACAAATCGAGCACCGAGCACTGTGGAGTGCGCCTGGCCTGCTATTACGTGTAGAAAAAGCATAGATCATAGACCAGCCACGCATAGCCGAATGGCGAAATTGACAGATATAACCATTGTCTATGGTTCTTACAGCATTTAAAGTTCTTGAAAACTTGACGATCACGCACAATCCTTTATTAAGTACATGTAACTATCTATATATCTTAGCAAAAAAGTCTAGAAACTGAACTATTTCTTTTTTTAATGACATACATTCGATGTAAATAAATTCACACTAATTATTATAAACAATATTAAAACGGCAAATTGACCTGGATAACTATAATTTAAATCAAGCGTGTCAAAATGTATGTATTAGATTAAACAGAATATTAAAATAAATAATTAGATAAGTAATTTTTTTTTCGTTCACAACCGGTCAATTTATTTATCAATACATTAACATACATAAATAAATTAGTCTAAAAGAAAAGTATTCAGCTAAGCGCGCATTGTCTTTTTTGATTATACTTACCAAATTTTTATCAAAAATAAAAAACAGTGCGCGCTTAACTTTGCAATAATACAAGAATAAATTTAAAAAAAAAAACTAGTGCAACGTGTAAAGAAAGTACATACTTGAAAATACTTAAGGGTTCCAACACCTATTCTCAACGATTCTATATAAAATGCACATAATACATCCTTCAGTATTTTCAAGCACTTTCAAACGCTGTATATTATATACTTTATACATAGAAAGGAAATAGTGAAATATTAAGAAAGATAAAATAAAGAAAAAAAAAATTAAAAAGATGCATAATTTATTGATAATAATATTTGTAATAGTAAAATAGTTTAAGTAATATCTCTTTATATACATGTACTTCTCACATAATAGTCCATATTTTGTACTAAAACCACTGACCTCTATTAATAAAAGTACCCTGGATTGTATTTTGGAACCTGCCATATCCCATGTATGGCATTTTTTTAATTAAACTCATACCTCATATCGTTTCTAGACACTATCATGCGGGAACGCTGAAAATCTGGCTAATGTCCCCCTCTCCCTTCCAAATAAACGTAAAACTAGGAGGAGGTACGACATAGCGCAACAGTTGGGGATTGAATGGTTGACCTTTCAGTTTTCAGCCCTAACCCTTAATCATTGGACTATGGAGGCTTGCAATTTAAATTTTGACAAAAGTTAAAGTTAAGTTTAAAGTTCCCAAGCAAGCGGTGTTTTGAAAGGGTACAGAAATCATATTGTGCTATTTTTTTTTTGCACAACATATCCAGCGTTCTAGTATTAATAGTGGTCATTGACTACAACGAAATATTAACATTAGCAGCTCAATTCGTGTTCTCATTAGGCCCAAATATAATCTATTTTTCCTTAGTGAACTTGGCGCAATTTCATCAAAATGGAATAAGCCTTACCCTCGAGTAAACTAGCAGTAACTCCAAGATTAAAATATCTACTATTGTCCAGGAGTAAATATGGACAGAAAAAGAATTCCTGGTAAATGACTCGAAAATATCGTGAAAGAAAAAAAAAAGTTTGGTGAAATCAGATCTAAGGGCCAATTTAAAATAAGTCATTTAAACTAAAAATAAGTTACTTAATTTATATAATTATCATTTAAATACTTTAATTCAACTGTATAGGAATGTGCACACTGGATTAATAATAATAAACAGAAGTATCCACAAACTATTATTTATATATTAAAATAGTGGACAAAGTAATTAATATTATACTTAATTAGAAAAAAAATGGAAAGATCTTACTTTTAAAGGGCCTCGTAAGTAGTTATGTAACACCAAAATGAATCTGCAACAAGAGAAAATAACATTTATATAAAAAAAAAATATATGATAACATAGCTTTATAATACATATTTTTTATAAAAGAATATTACCCAAGCTGAAGTCGACTAATATCCTCCTATCCCCTCCAAATAAGCAAGAAGCTTGTGCTAGGAGTGGGTACGACAATAGTTCAACGGGTGGGGTTCGAACCTGCGACCTTTCAGTTTTCAGTCCCCACCTTTAACCGTTGGGCTATTGAGGCTTTATGTATAGATATGGCGATCCGAACGCTCACTTTGTTACCTCCCTATCGTCAACGACGTGCCGCCAAACGATTTAGCGTTACGGCACGATGGCGTGTAGAAACAGATTAGGGATATGTGTTGGATATACGCTATCATACCCTTTTCAAGTTAGCCCGCTACCATCTTAAACTGCATCGTCACTTACCATCAGGTGAGATCGCAGTCAAGGACTATCTTGTAGTTGAATAAAAAAGATTAATCTAATTTTTTTTTTTTAAAAAAAAGATAAACAATCAATGTTCAAAAAAAAAACAAATGAGAATAGGACTGTCAAACAGCCATTTTATATTTCTGTCCTGCTCATATGAGGTTTACACTGAGTGAGATAGAAACAGTAAATGGCGGCTTCTCATTCCTATTGTCATTTGAAACGCATTATACACTGTCATACGCCTTCCAAGTTAACCCGCTACCATCTTAGACTGCATCGTCAATATCCATCAGGTAAGATCCCAGTCACGGACTGTCTTGTCGTCGAACAAAAAAAAAAGATTAATCTGCTTTTTTTTTAAAAAAAAAGCAGGAAATCTAAGATACTTCACTCACCTCACCCCAAAGCGCCGGCGGCCACAGACGCAATAACAACTAGAAGCGCCGTGAAAATCCCCCCGGCGCCCACGTGCGCGCCGTACACGGCCCCTGATTGGCCGGGCGCCTCGCCGAACGCGTCCGCTGCGTACAACGTGTCTGTCAAAATGTCCACCGGTCAACGTTGACTCGGCGGGCACTTCTATACGGGGCATTCGCTCTATGGCTTTTATACTAGGGGCAAGCCCATTTTTGGCTAAAGTATTGCTGTTCAAATGATCAGTTGCCGTCGGGTGAACAGAAAAATAGGTTGTAGAAACATTGTGAAAGAAAGTTCGATGAATCAAACAGTTTGATAAAAATTAATCTGATTTTAATTATATAACTAATGAGGATATATTATTGGCGCGCATAACAAGGGCATAAGAAAGTGTGCTTAAACTCGGTGTAAGCACACTTTCTTCATTAGTCGCATGTTCACCGCGAAGCTGTCAAGATGCCTAAGTGCGCGATCAAAAAGTGCCGAAATAATTCATTAACGACGCAGAAAAAAGATGCACCGGCTTACCACCGGTTGTAAATAAGTATAAACTATGCACACAATGTGGAGGTGGAATAAATGTAAAAAAGTAACCCTTGTAAGTCAACTGATTTTTTGAACAGATTATACCTACTTGAGCGTAAAACACCGGTATAATATTCAAATTCCAATACAAAATAGTTTTTTTTTTTTTAAATTAAAATCGAAAAGAATAAGTCTTGAGCATCATTGACTTGGGCGAAAAATTATGAAATTACAAAATAAATAACATATGAAATTACAAAAGAAATAACATATTAAATTACTCACTAAATAAATGACGTATGAAAAGAAAGAACAGGCCAAAGAATTGGATAAAACTCAGTTTCGAAGTACTGTTTTAGGTTACATCATATGACAATGGAAAAGATTCAAAATAGAAAAAAAATTAAGAAATAAATTGAACTTATGAATAAATAAACGTGCTCAGACTTCGTGCCTTATATGAATTATTAACCTTGCTATCTAAATACAAAATACTAATACAATAAAGAATATTTAAAGTCTACAAGTGTAAGTGCAACTTAAATTGGGTATTGGACTGTTGTCATATTGAAAATGTAACATGTAAGAATAACATTTGTAAAAACTAAAATAAATCGGTCAAAAAACAAAAAAAAGACTGTGGCACTCGGGGACTGCCGCGGTAAAGCTATTGCATAGCATTTTTTATCAACGCCATCTAGCGGCTCACCGTAGAGGAGTCCCGTGTCAGGTTATTTTCGTTACGAAATTTCTGGATTCGGTCTCCACGCTGGCCCGCGATAGAAGCTATGCAATAGCTTAATAAGTTATAAGCTGTCGCACTGCGATTGTCTGTCTGTTTGTCTCTTTCTAAAGTGAAATTTTGTATGTATTGGATAGTGTATAAAGCTACTAAATCGTGGCGTCACGTTGCAAAAGCGCTCTTTTTCTAACACGAAACTTAAAAGCTCTGTATTTTCGGGACTAGTTAAGATATTAAAAAAGAAAAATGACATTGTGTTATAATATTAAAAACCTTTGTTTTAAGTATTAAAAAAAATAATGTCAAATACCCAATTGTCTATAACCATTAAACATAGATTAACTACACAGTAAGACCATATAGAAGTGCCCACCGACGCATGCAGAGCTATAATATAAAAAAGAAATAAACATAACTGGTTTATGACTACGAATAAATAAAGTAAGGAAGTCTAATTCAGAACAAAATCCACTCAAAAACTGGCTCTACTTCAAACCAAAACGACGTATGATTCAATACGAATCATACGGAGGTTACAGGTAGACATTGATCGGTTCAAATTCAGAACGAAAGCAATGATTGGTTCGCGCGCGTGCTGCTATGTTTGCTATGACAGCTGAGTCATTGGACCATGTTATGAAAATTTGACGTGCAAGAAAAATGTCCAACTGTTGACCTGCTATTTTTGTTTTTAATCCCCGCCTCTAAGGGCTTAATTTTAATCTCCACCCACTTGGGCGCAATTTTTGTTAGGGTCATTTTTTTAACGCAGTTAGACTTCCTTACTTATTATTAATTCGTAGTTTATGACATTATAATTAAATTCCTTTGATTAAAAAATGGTGCAAATTATCTTATACACAATTTCCAAACTTTGGCATGACGTCTTTTCAACAATGTTCCACAGAGTAGAAAATATTTTTAGACATGGCACTATAGTTTAAACGTTGTGTACAATCGAATTAGCACCAGTATGCTAATAAAATATATAAATAAATAGTAAGCGCAAGTATTTACTTTCAAGTATGATTACTAAATAATCATTCATATAACATTATAGTGAATTAAAACAATGAATATAACATGAGTATTAGGTATAGGCATTTATGATAATGTTAAATATTTTATAAAATAAATACATATATTTAATTTATATATGTAATAATATTTGCATCATATTATATTTAGGGTTGCATTAAATTAAACATAACATCGAAAACAACTAAACTAAATTGAGCTAAATTTATAGGTCTATATCTAGCGCTATCCTTTACTGCAGTGAGCATTAGAAAAGGATAGCATGAAGTTTAGATTTAGTTTAGAAATAATCTAATAAATATAAATAATGTATACCGACACCAAAATTATTCATACATATATTATTTAATAGAAAAGTTACCTTTTATGAATATTATAATAATAGGTACATAACAATTATATAACACACACGTAAAATAATATAATTATTACATACCTATATCACCAACTTCACGTCGAGCGATGGATGAACAAAAAAATATATATTGTAATGAAATACATGATAATAATTGTAGGATAATTGACTATTACTCTAACGTTTAAAAAAACTTTTTTCTTTATTCGATGACAAGATAGTCCTTGACTGCAATCTCACCTGATGGTAAGTGACGATGCAGTCTAAGATGGCAACGGGTTAGGCGGGCGGTAATTGTTTCCAAAAAGCTTAATAAATATAAAATATTTATAAAGCTTTCTTCCATTGCAAAATCAATAGAAAAAAAATAGTCAATTATCCGAATGTAAAGTTTTCTTTTTGATGATATTAAGAATTGATGTTAAAAATGTAATGAATTCAATTTAACTTACGTCCTAATTTAATGATTAAGTTTCAAAAATAGGTAAGTTCATGATGTTGATCAACTTTTCATTTATATTTTATGGCAAGCAACCCTCGACCATGTGACTCTAGCAATAAAGTGCACATTCCCTTACCTCCATATAAATTGAGAAGAGCCATAACAACACCATTGGTCCAGCCAAATCCTTTTTGTACTACATATTCGCCGCCGCCACCGAAACCGCCGAAGATTGTGGCATCATACTGCGAGGAATAAAAATAATAAGTATTTTGTTCAAAATGTGGTAATTTTTACTTTACGCCACGTGTGAAGAAAGTACACTGTTAAAAATGTCCGTGGAAAAAATTATCAGCTTTATTTGCAGCCCAAAAACAAACGAAACGAACCAGTGGCAGAGTCATTTGACGATTCGAAAGCACTTTATAAAAGTTTATTTGGACAAAAAATTAATCTATTCTATTCTATCGTGACTATATTGTAGACTTTGTCACAGAATACCTAATACCTAAAGGTACAGAAGATTCACTCCGCAAAATGATTTAAATAAATAGCGACTTTTATAACCACACAATAAAGTGCAATTCAGTTTGACACCGCGCTAGTTACCTACCTTCTTATTCACCTAGACTTTCTCTCTTTCTATCACGTAACTCTTATCCCTTCGCACTCTCTGAATTTAGGCTCTTAGGAGTACGCCATGTACTTGTAGCTCTGCAGTTTGCGGCTGAGTGCTCTTACTTATAACAGTAGGGTCATCCTTAGCATCGAATTCATATCATGCACTGCTTTTTTTTTTCTTTATTCACATACAAAAATCACAATATTTATATGGGTTCTTTGCGCCTCTAAGTCTCATGACTGTGGCGAAGAAGGCTGTGTTAGAAAAGGTAGGTTACAGCCTGTTGAGGCTTTTCTAACACACACCTTTTCTAACACAGCCTTCTTCTCTTTCCACACCTCGAAGTGTGATGGTATCTACTTGGTAGCCAATCGCAATGCTCACCCAATTGATTGCTCGCTCCCAATTGGAGTAAACATTATTTTTTTAAAGAATAAACAAGCTGAACTTGACTGATGTTCTCCTCTCCCCTCCAAATAAGTGAAAACTTGTGTTAGGAGTGGGTACGACAATAGTGCAACGGGTGGGATTCGAACCTGCGACCTTTCAGTTTTCAGTCCACACCTTTAACCGTTAGTCTATTGAGGCTTCAAATTTGGGCACTACTCACCCTAGTACCTAAAAAAACAGTAAGGGCATTCTTAGGGCCTAGGCCATGTCGCTCATTTGCGACAAGAGTGACATAATTCAAAATCGACGATGAGAGAATTCTCTCGTTAGAGAGTAATGTTTTGTGGATGCTGCAGTCTCGAAACAACACAGCGGCCAACAAAGCGACAGAGCATTAAATCAAAATCTCTCTCGCTCTTATTGTTTTGTGCTTAGCGTAATGTTGTTTTTATAGCAAAAAGTATAAATTTTCGACACTAAAATTGGTGAATTTTGAATTATGTCACCCTTGTCGCAAATGAGCGATGTTATTCGCTCTCAGGAACCTACCTTTTCCAACATGGCCTTCTTCTGCTTCCACACCTCGAAGTTGGAGCGCACCCACTTGGTGGCCATCTCGTTGGCGAGGCGCATGGCCTCCTTGTTGCGGGTGTTGTCCAGCCCCATCACCACCATGTACTGCAGCGGCGGCCACGCGTTGGGGTAGTCCCACTGCTCGCCCGAGTGCTCGAACGTGGTGGGGATACCACCCTCAAAGATGTCCACCTGGGGACCAAAGTTTAGAATTTGAGCTATTGCATAGCTTCTATCGCGGGCCTTGAGCGTGGAGACCGAAACCAGAAATTCCGTAACGAAAATAACCTGACACGGGACTCCTCTCACCGCTAGATGGCGTTGATAAAAAATGCTATGCAATAGCTTTACCGCGGCAGTCCCCGAGTGCCACACGTCTTTTTTTTTTTTTTTTATTCGATGACAAGATAGCCCTTGACTGCGATCTCACCTGATGGTAAGTGACGATCAGTGGCGTAACTATAGGGTGGCAAGACGGCAAAATGCCACGGGCCCCCAGCGTGAAGGGCCTATCTCATTGGTTGAGCTTCTTTAAACTGGGGGAGGGAGGGCCCCATCCGATGAATTTGCCACGGGCCTCAAACGGTATAGTTACGCCACTGGTGACGATGCAGTCTAAGATGGTAGCGGGCTAACTTGGAAGAGATATAGCAGTGCAATTCAACCTATACCCCTAATCGATTCCTACACGCCATGGTGCCGGAACGCTAAATCGCTTGGCGGCACGTCTTTGACTGGGAGGTCGTCAAAATTCGTCGTTATAGTAATGAATGTAAGAGTGTGAGACAATCTGGTTAACTTAAGCCTCAACTAAAATCAAAATTAAATTCAAAATTTATTTATTTCATGTAGACTAACTTGTAGCTCTTATGACACGTCATAAATCTACCACCGGTTTGGAATGCAGATTCTGCTGAGAAGAGCCGGCAAGAAACTCAGCAGTTGCTCTTTTCAAAAAAATTTTTTTTTACAAAGCTATGGTATCAGTGCTTCCACAATAAAGCTTCAAAAATGCAAAAATGCATACGTAGGTACACCAATCCAACGCATGTCAAGACGGGCAGTCAAAGTAGACCCATTCCCGTTGGTGGTTTAACATTTTTTTTATTTCTTGGTGGCGTTAATTTCACCTTTATTATTCGAAAGTTAAAATGTTCGAATAGTGAACTCACAGTGAACTCAAAGTGAACTCATAGTGAACTCGTTAGAATAAATTAAGGACAGTTATTGGACTGTAAATTAGATATAGAAATTAATAATAAGTAGAAGTTTAAGTTAAAGTAATATTACTTATTAGCCCTCAGGCTAGATGGTAGTATAAAATAAAGCCACCGTTACATGGTGCTTTATGGTATGTTCGACTTTGTGCACAGGCTACAGGTTAACTGACCTTAACTTTTTCCAAATAATTGATAACCCTATTGGTGTAGTAGTCAGTCCGGTCCACGTCGTAGCAGCCCGTCCACAGCGGCGCTATGTTCGTGGGGTAGAAGTAGTCTCTCCGTCTGCCGGACTCCAGGTTGAAATCCAACCACGCTCCCACGTCTTCATGCCACAGGACCTGTAATAAGAAATAGAAATAGAAATAGAAATAGAAATAGAAATAGAAATAGAAATAGAAATAGAAATAGAAATAGAAATAGAAATATTTTTTATTCAAATAAACTTTGACAAGCACTTTTGAATTTTCAATGAATCTACCACTGGTTCGGAATGCCTTTCCCGCCGAGAAGAGCCAGCAAGAAACTCGGCGGTTGCTTTTTCAAAAAAAAAAAAATTTACAATAGGTAATGAAACTATGCTATGTATACAATGCTTCCACGATGAAGTTAAGTTTCCTAAGTCCAATACAATACAAATACAACTAAATACAAATAAATACAATCCAATGCATGTTAAGACGAGTAGATAGAAAGCAGACCCATTCCCGTTGGTGGCACCCGTTCACGAGCATGACGCATGATCCAGCCATTGCTTCGCTCAACCATTTTTTTTTTTTTATTCGATGACAAGATAGCCCTTGACTGCGATCTCACCTGATGGTAAGTGACGATGCAGTCCAAGATGGTAACGAGCTAACTTGGAAGGGGTATAGCAGTGTAAATTCAACCCATACCCCTAATCGGTTTCTACACGCCATCGTGCCGGAACGCTAAACCATAACCATATTTGAGGGAACGTAACAACCCGCACCACACGACACCACCACAGAAATGTTTAGTATTAATTAAGTATGTCATGCTCTCTTTAAAGTTTCTGTGGCGGTGTCGTGTGGTGCGGGTTGTTACGTTCCCTCAAATATGGTTGAGCGAAGCAATGGCTGGATCATGCGTCATGCTCGTGAACGGGTGCCGCCAACGGGAATGGGTCTGCTTTTGCCTGCCTGTGTTGACATGTATTGAATTGTATTTATTTGTATTTGTATTGTATTTATTTTTACTTGTATTGTACTCAGGAAAATTCATCGTGGAAGCACTGAATACATAGCATAGTTTCAATAACAATTGTAAAATTTTTTTTTTTTTGAAAAGAGCAACCGCCGAGTTTCTTGCTGGCTCTTCTCGGCAGGAAAGGCATTCCGAACCAGTGGTAGATTCATTGACGATTCAAAAGTGCTTGTAAAAGTTTATTTGAATAAAAAATATTTCTATTCTATTCTATTTAAAGAAAACATGACATACTTAGGCTATTCTATTCTAGTTGAACTCACGTGTTCGATGGCCTCCTTGTACTTGGCATGCATCGTCTTGTAGTACTTGGCCTTCTCGAAGTTCTCCAGCAGCTCGTGGAAGTCGGCCATGAGCTGCGCGTTCCAGCACATGAACGCGTTCAGGTCCACGGGGATTATCGACCGGGTCTTCAGGTTTGTTAGGTTGCCTGTGGAAATAAAGAAACAAACATTTTAACCTATACTAATACTAGTGGTTCGCCCCGAACTGAGACCTCGCGATATCCCATAATTCCCAAAAGTTTTAATTATACATTGTAATAATTAACTTTTAACATTAGACGCAATAAAAAAAATAATAGTTGACACAAAACTGTTTTACTGACACAGCGCCATCTATTAGCATTATTGTGAAGCTATTAGCATTTAAAATTAAATAATTTCGTTTCTTTATAACATTTATCTAATTTTAGTATTTGTTGTTCAAGTACAGGATATAACTGAATTTTCAACCAATTTTCACGTTCTAATATTCAGTAATTCTTGACATATGGCTCAAATTAAAATCTCCACTTTGAAAGCCCCCCATTTCGTCAATTTTAAAGGAAAAATTAAAAAAATAATATTTTTGTACTCTGATCAAAGCCGTCTTTAAAAAGATATATTGCAAGTCTATGTAACGCAACAAACAAAATTTTACTTCAAACACGCTTCTATGAGAGCCCCCCTGAAATAAAGCTTTTTATATTTTTTATACAATGTTCGGCTGAAGGCCATCAGTTTACATATTATATTTAAATTTGAAGTAATTACGTTCAGTAATTCAGAAGTTATAGGGCTCTGACAGACATTTGGACGTACACACTTCTCTGTCCAGTACAGACAAGCGCCCTAGTTGACTCAGAGAACTCGCTTCGCTCGTTCAATTATAAAGCTGAAGAGTTTGTTTGTTTGAACGCGCTAATCTCAGAAACTACAGGTTCGAATTGAAAAATTATTTTTGTGTCGGTTAGTCCATTTATCGAGGAAGGCTTTAGGCTATATAACATCACGCTGCAACCAATAGGAGCGAAGCATCAGTGAAAAATGTTGCAAAAACAGGGAAAACTATCCATATTTGAGGGCTTCCGTTGCGTGCACTGCGTAAACGGTTCAAGTTACCCAAAAAATAACTATTTAGTTATTTTTTGGGTTATTTTCGGACATAGAGGACATAACTTCTCGCAGATAGTAGCAAGTCACTCTAAACCTTTTCCACGCGGACGAAGTCGCGGGAATCAGCTAGTAATATATATATAGATAGTTAATTTATTTATTTTTAAAGGAAATATACATTTTATATTTACAATATGTAGATTAGATACTGGTGAATCAAAAACCTAATTAGGTTTATCCGTTCACCGGTAGGTAGGTATTCTTGTGAGCGCCCTGAATCATACATTATGCATACTTAGGTTACAATCGAAAATGTAACATGTAACAATAACGTTTGTAAAAGCCGAAAATAAATCGGTCAAAAAACAAATAGTTCTTTCAATTCGCGAGGACACGTGAGCTTTAATTGTGGTTACGTCGTGTATATGCACATTGCGTAAGTGTGCGTGCCTGTCAGGAGCTTAGGTGGGAGCGGGCAGGCGCGAGCAAGCTCTCGCTCACACTTATTACTATACACACACAACCATGAGCCACGTGTCCTCGTGAATTGCAAGAACTATACTCGAACCCAAAGGAGGCCTAATTCTTAACCACTAGGCTAATAAACTTCAATTTTGTGTAATATGCCTTTTTCATGAGAATAGTTTTAATAGATTTATAATCTTGTGACTGGAATTTTATTATAGAAAGTCACGCCCATTCCCAACTAGGACTTTCGGACTTTATTGAGGTGTAATCATGTAGTGTGATCAAAATTACCTTTGTTAGTGCCATTGAGTATAAACCATCTAGAAGAGAAGTCCCAACCGGACTCCGCAGCGGATTTCAATTCAGCGTAAAGTTCCTCTTTCTTGTCCACCGTGTCAAAATGCCTGTAATTAACAAAAATAGAGTTTAAATATCTGTCATATTTATTTTGCTATGTATGTCACCCGTAACTACTAAAAATAACGTATCGGCTTACGCTACGGTAGAACATACGTAAATACAAACATACATACGTAGACTGCTAAAATCATAACCCTTCTTTTGCCGTAGTCGAGTGAAATGATAATATTAAATTGGATATAAGTGTACCTCTATGTGTGTATAAATAATTACAACCTCTTATATCTTTAATATATAAGAGGTTGTAATTAGTTTTGTTTTTAACGTGCTCTATCAATACCAAATGATAAAATCGAGTATTACATACTTTGTAATATCATATCATTGTAACAAAAAAAACCATTTTGAAAGAAACACTCATTACAGAAGTTGTAATTTTTTTATGATTATTTTTATTGATTTTAAAGTGTCTTTATTTTAACATTATTACAGAAAAATATTATACAATAGTACAATTTACTTATTACTAATAGGTTCTTCAATATAGAACTTAACCTCAAAATATTTGAAAAATTAAAAACCAGATTACTACAAATTCCCATTACATATCTTAATATTTTTTATTTTGTAAGATCTAGCGTTTATTTCCCATGTTTTGCCGTTAATTTGGTTAAGACTCAAGAATAGACGAACTGTTATACAAAATTTGGCATTCTCCTTTGGTAAAATAAGCCTCAAGTGCCAATTCTATAGTAAGAACTATGATATAGTATATGTATAAAAAGAGGTGGGCATGTTACAAGCGTGCGGTAAATGAAGCGCGTAATGTCAGTTTTTTGTCGTAATTTGTCATGTCATTTAACAATGAAGTATTGTATTACACTTCGTCGTTCGGAACAATTTTTTCGCTTGTTTTGTGAGTATATAACTCATCCATAGTAGAATATCATAGAGTAAGAATGACTTACCTGGCAACATCAATGTCCTCTTTGTAGCTCTCCGGTCTAGGTCCTTGCGATTGCTCCATGTACCGCGTCATTTGATATCTGATGACAAATTATAATTAATCAATCATCATCACGCAGTTATCTCTATGCATACAAATGGCAGCTAAATTATAGATCAATTTGAAGCGCCACTTTGACACACGAGTGTCTCTGGAACTAATAATATTGCAAATGGCGCACCGACCTCTGTAATTAATCTATGAAATCATACGTCAATAAAGAGGAGAAAAATAGGTCATTTTCAGTATATAATTTTTTTTGTCAAATACCCAATTATTTATCAGAAAACCTAAATACACCAACCATGCTCGTTTTAACTTCTATAAGAGTATAACAATTTTTTAATAATACTAGCTGATGCCCGCGACTTCGCTCACGTGGATTTAGTGTTTAAAAAAATATCCCGCGGGATTTCATTGATTTTCCGGGATAAAGAGTAGCCTTTGATACTCTCCAGGTCCCCAAGTATACCCATGCAAAAAATCACGTCGACCCGTAGCGCTATTGCAGCGTGATTGAAGGACAAACCAATAACAAAACACACTTTGCCACTTATAATATTATTAAGGATTTTTAAACTTACGTCCTCCCATTGTGTTCGACTTCGACTGTGTGGTTTTTGATCCAGAAGTTGAACTCCTTGTCCATGGTCCCGATGTGCTGCTTGAGGAAGTCGAGGTCCCCGATGTCATCCATCAGTAACTTCACCATGGGGATGAGGAGAGGCGGCTGTGATCTGGGAAGGAACATCATCATCACCTCAAGTCATCACCGGCACCCCCTCTCAATAGACACAGACTGATGACAGTAAGCAAGAATCAATAAAATTATGAATTTTTCTCATGAAATAGGATTCATGGATAATATTCATTGGATTGTGTGTACCTAAGTATGCATTTTTGAAGCTTCATTGTGGAAGCACTGTATACATAGCATAGTTTTGTTACCTATTGTAAAAAAATATTCTTTTTGAAAAGAGCAACTGCTGAGTTTTTTACCGGCTCTTCTCAGCAGAATCTGCATTCCGAACCGCTGGTAGATTTATGACGTGTCATAAGAGCTACAAGTTAGCCTACATGAAATAAATAAATTTTGAATTTGAATTTGAATAGAAAATTGACCATTCTAATGAGCCCAAAACACACTATATGTCTGCTGTAAGTTGGCAAGGAGTTGGGTATCCCGCAGACCAAGCTCAAAGTTACCATATCTTGGAAATAATCCAAAATTTTTGACGACCTCCCTGGCGCAGTGGTCTCATAACTGGGAAGTCTTCTTTTTTATATGAGTAGCGGGCAAACGAGCTAGCGATTCACCTGATGTAATGTGATTACCGCCGCCCATGAACTCTTGTAGTACCAGAGGCACCACCAATGTGTTGCCGGCTTTTCAGGAACTTATTGGTTCGCCCCTTGAATAACACTGTCGAAGGGAGATGATTCCACAAATTGGTAGTACGTGGAAAAAAGATCTGGAGCAACGGATGGTCGAAATACTCCAGTCTTCTATATTGGTATCCCGATCGACAAAAGTACGAGCATCATCGCGTCGCTTCATAGCTACCCTACCCTATTAGACTTGTTAGCTCACACTCCAGAAAAGGGTATTGGAACTCTTTAACTAATCACGCCTTAAGAGAATCAATCTCTTAAAACACGGAAAATACTACCTAAAGCCGCCTCCACTCACCCCTTAAGCGGCTCCTTAACCTCACATCTAATTAATTTAACCACAACATGACGGACAAACCACCATCTGAACGCAGGGTAGTTATCGAAAATGTCAAAGTATTATTATTTAATAAATAATATTTATCCAATTACACTGACCTAAACCTACAGGCAATATTTATTCGATTAGAATGCGATTGCTATCGGAATCCCTCAATCAAGTACAACGACTTAGACGCAGGAGCACTAATAGCCATAGCATACCCTAAGAAAGCAAAATTGCCAGAAAGCGTCACCCAACTTAGCTTGGTTAGTCCATAAAAGTTGGTAAACTTTGTTGAGGGCATTAATCTCACCTCATCAAATAATAAATCCTTCCACCGTTGGGAATGAAGCCATATCGGTCAACGATGTCCAGAAAGTTGGTGACCATCCCCGTAGCTGTGGCGTGCATTTCTGACAGCAGCAACCCTTTTATTATCCAGTATGAGTCCCAGTAGTAAAACTCCCGGAAACGCCCACCTGGAATAGAATAGAATAGAATCGTAAGATTTATGGTGAGATCTATAGAGCGTGCTCCGTTTTACCTCAGACTCGAGATAGAGTTAAAACGAGACACAAAATATGCTCTGACATAAATATGTCTCGTTCTAAGTCTGTCTTGAATCTGAACTGAGTGGGAGAGCGGTCTATAGGTTTTAGCCTAAGATACGTCGATCGTAAGATTAATTAAGATTAAGATAGTAATATCTATGTAATACATTCCTCGTACTTCTTATTCGTACTTTCGTAGTATAATATTATAAATGCAAAAGTGTGTTTGTTTTTTGGTTTATCCTTCAATCACGCCGCAACAACACAACGGATCGACGTGATTTTTTGCATGGGTATAGTTGAGGAGCGGGAGAGTGACATAGGCTATTTTTATCCCGGAAAATCAAAGAGTTCCTGCGGGATTTTGAAAACTAAATTTGCATGAACTATAGTTTGTAATATTAGTACGGATAAGGATATAAATATAAATAAAGATATTATTGGTATTGTTTTCCTCACCGGGCACAATAACAGGATGGTCGACGTATATAATGGAGTACAGATCTTGGTTTTCCTTGACTTCGTTCTTCATCTTCCGCCCGAGATTGAGCCACAGTTCGTTCAGGCTTTTGGCCCATTCCAACAGCAAGGGATCCTTTATTCTTTGGAGGAAGGCTGTAAAAACAAGTGTAAAGAAAATTTAAAACACCCCCGACAGTGAATCTTTGGCTGGGGTATATATGCTATAAATGGCTTTTTGACGACCTCCCTGGCGCAGTGGTGAGCGCTGTGGTCTTATAACTGGGAGGTCTCGGGTTCGATTCCCGGCGGGAGCAATTTAGTAATTTATTATTTCCAAATTGTCTCTGGTCTGGTCTGGTGGGAGGCTTTGGCCGTGGCTAGTTACCACCTTACCGTCGAAAACGTGCCGCCAAGCGATTAAGCGTTCCGGCACGATGGCGTGTAGAAATCGATTAGGGGTATGGGTTGAATTTACACTGCTATACCCCTTCCAAGTTAGCCCGCTACCATCTTAGACTGCATCGGCACTTACCGTCAGGTGAGATCGCAGTCGAGGGCTATCTTGTCATAGAATTAAAAAAAAACATCCAGTTACCCAGTATTTTGCTACATCATTAGATCCTCGATCATCATCTATGTAACACCAGCTACTCATTGAGACCATTCTAATAAGCCAAAACACACTATAAGGTCTGCTGTAAGTTGGCGAGGAGTTG